>JASANA010005353.1:0-89383 GCA_030248095.1 Ptycholaimellus sp. GST1_10
GGGAAGCCACGGAACCCTAGCTTAGCTGGGATGTGCGTGCCGGCCTGTAACCGCCTTCGTCTCCAATCAGTGGACTGGACTAATGGGCATGAAACTAGGGACAATGTTCTGGATGATGGTTATGGTCTGTACGAATGGAATGAGCTATGGACAATGGTTTGGATGATGCTGGATTGGACTGATTGTTTGCTGGAGCTCGTTGGCCGTTATGGGAAGCCACGGAACCCTAGCTTAGCTGGGATGTGCGTGCCGGCCTGTAACCGCCTTCGTCTCCAATCAGTGGACTGGACCAATGGGCATGAAACTATGGACAATGTTCTGTATGATGGCTATGGTCTGTACGAATGGAATGAGCTATGGACAATGGTTTGGATGATGCTGGATTGGACTGATTGTTTGCTGGAGCTCGTTGGCCGTTATGGGAAGCCACGGAACCCTAGCTTAGCTGGGATGTGCGTGCCGGCCTGTAACCGCCTTCGTCTCCAATCAGTGGACTGGACTAATGGGCATGAAACTAGGGACAATGTTCTGGATGATGGTTATGGTCTGTACGAATGGAATGAGCTATGGACAATGGTTTGGATGATGCTGGATTGGACTGATTGTTTGCTGGAGCTCGTTGGCCGTTATGGGAAGCCACGGAACCCTAGCTTAGCTGGGATGTGCGTGCCGGCCTGTAACCGCCTTCGTCTCCAATCAGTGGACTGGACTAATGGGCATGAAACTATGGACAATGTTCTGGACAATGGCTATGGTCTGTACGTCTGAGTCAGCTATGGACAAGGGTTTGGATGATGCTGTATTGGACTGATTGTTTGCTGGAGCTCGTTGGCCGTTATGGGAAGCCACGGAACCCTAGCTTAGCTGGGATGTGCGTGCCGGCCTGTAACCGCCTTCGTCTCCAATCAGTGGACTGGACTAATGGGCATGAAACTATGGACAATGTTCTGGATGATGGCTATGGTCTGTACGAATGGAATGAGCTATGGACAATGGTTTGGATGATGCTGGATTGGACTGATTGTTTGCTGGAGCTCGTTGGCCGTTATGGGAAGCCACGGAACCCTAGCTTAGCTGGGATGTGCGTGCCGGCCTGTAACCGCCTTCGTCTCCAATCAGTGGACTGGACTAATGGGCATGAAACTATGGACAATGTTCTGGATGATGGTTATGGTCTGTACGAATGGAATGAGCTTTGGACAATGGTTTGGATGATGCTGGATTGGACTGATTGTTTGCTGGAGCTCGATGGCCGTTATGGGAAGCCACGGAACCCTAGCTTAGCTGGGATGTGCGTGCCGGCCTGTAACCGCCTTCGTCTCCAATCAGTGGACTGGACTAATGGGCATGAAACTAGGGACAATGTTCTGTATGATGGCTATGGTCTGTACGAATGGAATGAGCTATGGACAATGGTTTGGATGATGCTGGATTGGACTGATTGTTTGCTGGAGCTCGTTGGCCGTTATGGGAAGCCACGGAACCCTAGCTTAGCTGGGATGTGCGTGCCGGCCTGTAACCGCCTTCGTCTCCAATCAGTGGACTGGACTAATGGGCATGAAACTATGGACAATGTTCTGGATGATGGTTATGGTCTGTACGAATGGAATGAGCTTTGGACAATGGTTTGGATGATGCTGGATTGCACTGATTGTTTGCTGGAGCTCGTTGGCCGTTATGGGAAGCCACGGAACCCTAGCTTAGCTGGGATGTGCGTGCCGGCCTGTAACCGCCTTCGTCTCCAATCAGTGGACTGGACCAATGGGCATGAAACTATGGACAATGTTCTGTATGATGGCTATGGTCTGTACGAATGGAATGAGCTATGGACAATGGTTTGGATGATGCTGGATTGGACTGATTGTTTGCTGGAGCTCGTTGGCCGTTATGGGAAGCCACGGAACCCTAGCTTAGCTGGGATGTGCGTGCCGGCCTGTAACCGCCTTCGTCTCCAATCAGTGGACTGGACTAATGGGCATGAAACTAGGGACAATGTTCTGGATGATGGTTATGGTCTGTACGAATGGAATGAGCTATGGACAATGGTTTGGATGATGCTGGATTGGACTGATTGTTTGCTGGAGCTCGTTGGCCGTTATGGGAAGCCACGGAACCCTAGCTTAGCTGGGATGTGCGTGCCGGCCTGTAACCGCCTTCGTCTCCAATCAGTGGACTGGACTAATGGGCATGAAACTATGGACAATGTTCTGGACAATGGCTATGGTCTGTACGTCTGAGTCAGCTATGGACAAGGGTTTGGATGATGCTGTATTGGACTGATTGTTTGCTGGAGCTCGTTGGCCGTTATGGGAAGCCACGGAACCCTAGCTTAGCTGGGATGTGCGTGCCGGCCTGTAACCGCCTTCGTCTCCAATCAGTGGACTGGACTAATGGGCATGAAACTAGGGACAATGTTCTGGATGATGGTTATGGTCTGTACGAATGGAATGAGCTATGGACAATGGTTTGGATGATGCTGGATTGGACTGATTGTTTGCTGGAGCTCGTTGGCCGTTATGGGAAGCCACGGAACCCTAGCTTAGCTGGGATGTGCGTGCCGGCCTGTAACCGCCTTCGTCTCCAATCAGTGGACTGGACTAATGGGAATATAACTATGGACAATGTTCTGGATGATGGTTATGGTCTGTACGAATGGAATGAGCTTTGGACAATGGTTTGGATGATGCTGGATTGCACTGATTGTTTGCTGGAGCTCGATGGCCGTTATGGGAAGCCACGGAACCCTAGCTTAGCTGGGATGTGCGTGCCGGCCTGTAACCGCCTTCGTCTCCAATCAGTGGACTGGACTAATGGGCATGAAACTAGGGACAATGTTCTGGATGATGGCTATGGTCTGTACGAATGGAATGAGCTATGGACAATGGTTTGGATGATGCTGGATTGGACTGATTGTTTGCTGGAGCTCGTTGGCCGTTATGGGAAGCCACGGAACCCTAGCTTAGCTGGGATGTGCGTGCCGGCCTGTAACCGCCTTCGTCTCCAATCAGTGGACTGGACCAATGGGCATGAAACTATGGACAATGTTCTGTATGATGGCTATGGTCTGTACGAATGGAATGAGCTATGGACAATGGTTTGGATGATGCTGGATTGGACTGATTGTTTGCTGGAGCTCGTTGGCCGTTATGGGAAGCCACGGAACCCTAGCTTAGCTGGGATGTGCGTGCCGGCCTGTAACCGCCTTCGTCTCCAATCAGTGGACTGGACTAATGGGCATGAAACTATGGACAATGTTCTGGATGATGGCTATGGTCTGTACGAATGGAATGAGCTATGGACAATGGTTTGGATGATGCTGGATTGGACTGATTGTTTGCTGGAGCTCGTTGGCCGTTATGGGAAGCCACGGAACCCTAGCTTAGCTGGGATGTGCGTGCCGGCCTGTAACCGCCTTCGTCTCCAATCAGTGGACTGGACTAATGGGCATGAAACTATGGACAATGTTCTGGACAATGGCTATGGTCTGTACGTCTGAGTCAGCTATGGACAAGGGTTTGGATGATGCTGTATTGGACTGATTGTTTGCTGGAGCTCGTTGGCCGTTATGGGAAGCCACGGAACCCTAGCTTAGCTGGGATGTGCGTGCCGGCCTGTAACCGCCTTCGTCTCCAATCAGTGGACTGGACTAATGGGCATGAAACTAGGGACAATGTTCTGGATGATGGTTATGGTCTGTACGAATGGAATGAGCTATGGACAATGGTTTGGATGATGCTGGATTGGACTGATTGTTTGCTGGAGCTCGTTGGCCGTTATGGGAAGCCACGGAACCCTAGCTTAGCTGGGATGTGCGTGCCGGCCTGTAACCGCCTTCGTCTCCAATCAGTGGACTGGACTAATGGGAATATAACTATGGACAATGTTCTGGATGATGGTTATGGTCTGTACGAATGGAATGAGCTTTGGACAATGGTTTGGATGATGCTGGATTGCACTGATTGTTTGCTGGAGCTCGATGGCCGTTATGGGAAGCCACGGAACCCTAGCTTAGCTGGGATGTGCGTGCCGGCCTGTAACCGCCTTCGTCTCCAATCAGTGGACTGGACTAATGGGCATGAAACTAGGGACAATGTTCTGTATGATGGCTATGGTCTGTACGAATGGAATGAGCTATGGACAATGGTTTGGATGATGCTGGATTGGACAGATTGTTTGCTGGAGCTCGTTGGCCGTTATGGGAAGCCACGGAACCCTAGCTTAGCTGGGATGTGCGTGCCGGCCTGTAACCGCCTTCGTCTCCAATCAGTGGACTGGACCAATGGGCATGAAACTATGGACAATGTTCTGGATGATGGTTATGGTCTGTACGAATGGAATGAGCTTTGGACAATGGTTTGGATGATGCTGGATTGGACTGATTGTTTGCTGGAGCTCGTTGGCCGTTATGGGAAGCCACGGAACCCTAGATTAGCTGGGATGTGCGTGCCGGCCTGTAACCGCCTTCGTCTCCAATCAGTGGACTGGACCAATGGGCATGAAACTATGGACAATGTTCTGTATGATGGCTATGGTCTGTACGAATGGAATGAGCTATGGACAATGGTTTGGATGATGCTGGATTGGACTGATTGTTTGCTGGAGCTCGTTGGCCGTTATGGGAAGCCACGGAACCCTAGCTTAGCTGGGATGTGCGTGCCGGCCTGTAACCGCCTTCGTCTCCAATCAGTGGACTGGACTAATGGGCATGAAACTAGGGACAATGTTCTGGATGATGGTTATGGTCTGTACGAATGGAATGAGCTATGGACAATGGTTTGGATGATGCTGGATTGGACTGATTGTTTGCTGGAGCTCGTTGGCCGTTATGGGAAGCCACGGAACCCTAGCTTAGCTGGGATGTGCGTGCCGGCCTGTAACCGCCTTCGTCTCCAATCAGTGGACTGGACTAATGGGCATGAAACTATGGACAATGTTCTGGACAATGGCTATGGTCTGTACGTCTGAGTCAGCTATGGACAAGGGTTTGGATGATGCTGTATTGGACTGATTGTTTGCTGGAGCTCGTTGGCCGTTATGGGAAGCCACGGAACCCTAGCTTAGCTGGGATGTGCGTGCCGGCCTGTAACCGCCTTCGTCTCCAATCAGTGGACTGGACTAATGGGCATGAAACTAGGGACAATGTTCTGGATGATGGTTATGGTCTGTACGAATGGAATGAGCTATGGACAATGGTTTGGATGATGCTGGATTGGACTGATTGTTTGCTGGAGCTCGTTGGCCGTTATGGGAAGCCACGGAACCCTAGCTTAGCTGGGAAGTGCGTGCCGGCCTGTAACCGCCTTCGTCTCCAATCAGTGGACTGGACTAATGGGAATATAACTATGGACAATGTTCTGGATGATGGTTATGGTCTGTACGAATGGAATGAGCTTTGGACAATGGTTTGGATGATGCTGGATTGCACTGATTGTTTGCTGGAGCTCGATGGCCGTTATGGGAAGCCACGGAACCCTAGCTTAGCTGGGATGTGCGTGCCGGCCTGTAACCGCCTTCGTCTCCAATCAGTGGACTGGACTAATGGGCATGAAACTAGGGACAATGTTCTGGATGATGGTTATGGTCTGTACGAATGGAATGAGCTTTGGACAATGGTTTGGATGATGCTGGATTGCACTGATTGTTTGCTGGAGCTCGATGGCCGTTATGGGAAGCCACGGAACCCTAGCTTAGCTGGGATGTGCGTGCCGGCCTGTAACCGCCTTCGTCTCCAATCAGTGGACTGGACTAATGGGCATGAAACTAGGGACAATGTTCTGGATGATGGTTATGGTCTGTACGAATGGAATAAGCTTTGGACAATGGTTTGGATGATGCTGGATTGGACTGATTGTTTGCTGGAGCTCGTTGGCCGTTATGGGAAGCCACGGAACCCTAGCTTAGCTGGGATGTGCGTGCCGGCCTGTAACCGCCTTCGTCTCCAATCAGTGGACTGGACTAATGGGAATATAACTATGGACAATGTTCTGGATGATGGTTATGGTCTGTACGAATGGAATGAGCTTTGGACAATGGTTTGGATGATGCTGGATTGCACTGATTGTTTGCTGGAGCTCGATGGCCGTTATGGGAAGCCACGGAACCCTAGCTTAGCTGGGATGTGCGTGCCGGCCTGTAACCGCCTTCGTCTCCAATCAGTGGACTGGACTAATGGGCATGAAACTAGGGACAATGTTCTGGATGATGGTTATGGTCTGTACGAATGGAATGATTTTTGGACAATGGTTTGGATGATGCTGGATTGCACTGATTGTTTGCTGGAGCTCGATGGCCGTTATGGGAAGCCACGGAACCCAGCTTAGCTGGGATGTGCGTGCCGGCCTGTAACCGCCTTCGTCTCCAATCAGTGGACTGGACTAATGGGCATGAAACTAGGGACAATGTTCTGGATGATGGTTATGGTCTGTACGAATGGAATAAGCTTTGGACAATGGTTTGGATGATGCTGGATTGGACTGATTGTTTGCTGGAGCTCGTTGGCCGTTATGGGAAGCCACGGAACCCTAGCTTAGCTGGGATGTGCGTGCCGGCCTGTAACCGCCTTCGTCTCCAATCAGTGGACTGGACTAATGGGAATAAAACTATGGACAATGTTCTGGATGATGGTTATGGTCTGTACGAATGGAATGAGCTTTGGACAATGGTTTGGATGATGCTGGATTGGACTGATTTTTTGCTGGAGCTCGTTGGCCGTTATGGGAAGCCACGGAACCCTAGATTAGCTGGGATGTGCGTGCCGGCCTGTAACCGCCTCATCTCCAATCAGTGGACTGGACTAATGGGCATGAAACTAGGGACAATGTTCTGGATGATGGTTATGGTCTGTACGAATGGAATGAGCTATGGACAATGGTTTGGATGATGCTGGATTGGACTGATTGTTTGCTGGAGCTCGATGGCCGTTATGGGAAGCCACGGAACCCTAGCTTAGCTGGGATGTGCGTGCCGGCCTGTAACCGCCTTCGTCTCCAATCAGTGGACTGGACTAATGGGAATAAAACTATGGACAATGTTCTGGATGATGGTTATGGTCTGTACGAATGGAATGAGCTTTGGACAATGGTTTGGATGATGCTGGATTGGACTGATTGTTTGCTGGAGCTCGTTGGCCGTTATGGGAAGCCACGGAACCCTAGCTTAGCTGGGATGTGCGTGCCGGCCTGTAACCGCCTTCGTCTCCAATCAGTGGACTGGACTAAGGGGCATGAAACTATGGACAATGTTCTGGACAATGGCTATGGTCTGTACGTCTGAGTCAGCTATGGACAAGGGTTTGGATGATGCTGGATTGGACTGATTGTTTGCTGGAGCTCGATGGCCGTTATGGGAAGCCACGGAACCCTAGCTTAGCTGGGATGTGCGTGCCGGCGTGTAACCGCCTTCGTCTCCAATCAGTGGACTGGACTAATGGGCATGAAACTATGGACAATGTTCTGGATGATGGTTATGGTCTGTACGAATGGAATGAGCTTTGGACAATGGTTTGGATGATGCTGGATTGCACTGATTGTTTGCTGGAGCTCGATGGCCTTTATGGGAAGCCACGGAACCCTAGCTTAGCTGGGATGTGCGTGCCGGCCTGTAACCGCCTTCGTCTCCAATCAGTGGACTGGACTAATGGGAATAAAACTGTGGACAATGTTCTGGATGATGGTTATGGTCTGTACGAATGGAATGAGCTTTGGACAATGGTTTGGATGATGCTGGATTGGACTGATTGTTTGCTGGAGCTCGTTGGCCGTTATGGGAAGCCACGGAACCCTAGCTTAGCTGGGATGTGCGTGCCGGCCTGTAACCGCCTTCGTCTCCAATCAGTGGACTGAACTAAGGGGCATGAAACTATGGACAATGTTCTGGACAATGGCTATGGTCTGTACGTCTGAGTCAGCTATGGACAAGGGTTTGGATGATGCTGTATTGGACTGATTGTTTGCTGGAGCTCGTTGGCCATTATGGGAAGCCACGGAACCCTAGCTTAGCTGGGATGTGCGTGCCGGCCTGTAACCGCCTTCGTCTCCAATCAGTGGACTGAACTAAGGGGCATGAAACTATGGACAATGTTCTGGACAATGGCTATGGTCTGTACGTCTGAGTCAGCTATGGACAAGGGTTTGGATGATGCTGTATTGGACTGATTGTTTGCTGGAGCTCGTTGGCCGTTATGGGAAGCCACGGAACCCTAGCTTAGCTGGGATGTGCGTGCCGGCCTGTAACCGCCTTCGTCTCCAATCAGTAGACTGGACTAATGGGCATGAAAATAGGGACAATGTTTTGGATGATGGTTATGGTCTGTACGAATGGAATGAGCTATGGACAATGGTTTGGATGATGCTGGATTGGACTGATTGTTTGCTGGAGCTCGTTGGCCGTTATGGGAAGCCACGGAACCCTAGCTTAGCTGGGATGTGCGTGCCGGCCTGTAACCGCCTTCGTCTCCAATCAGTGGACTGGACTAATGGGCATGAAACTAGGGACAATGTTCTGGATGATGGTTATGGTCTGTACGAATGGAATGAGCTATGGACAAGGGTTTGGATGATGCTGGATTGGACTGATTGTTTGCTGGAGCTCGATGGCCGTTATGGGAAGCCACGGAACCCTAGCTTAGCTGGGATGTGCGTGCCGGCGTGTAACCGCCTTCGTCTCCAATCAGTGGACTGGACTAATGGGCATGAAACTATGGACAATGTTCTGGATGATGGTTATGGTCTGTACGAATGGAATGAGCTTTGGACAATGGTTTGGATGATGCTGGATTGCACTGATTGTTTGCTGGAGCTCGATGGCCTTTATGGGAAGCCACGGAACCCTAGCTTAGCTGGGATGTGCGTGCCGGCCTGTAACCGCCTTCGTCTCCAATCAGTGGACTGGACTAATGGGAATAAAACTGTGGACAATGTTCTGGATGATGGTTATGGTCTGTACGAATGGAATGAGCTTTGGACAATGGTTTGGATGATGCTGGATTGGACTGATTGTTTGCTGGAGCTCGTTGGCCGTTATGGGAAGCCACGGAACCCTAGCTTAGCTGGGATGTGCGTGCCGGCCTGTAACCGCCTTCGTCTCCAATCAGTGGACTGAACTAAGGGGCATGAAACTATGGACAATGTTCTGGACAATGGCTATGGTCTGTACGTCTGAGTCAGCTATGGACAAGGGTTTGGATGATGCTGTATTGGACTGATTGTTTGCTGGAGCTCGTTGGCCATTATGGGAAGCCACGGAACCCTAGCTTAGCTGGGATGTGCGTGCCGGCCTGTAACCGCCTTCGTCTCCAATCAGTGGACTGAACTAAGGGGCATGAAACTATGGACAATGTTCTGGACAATGGCTATGGTCTGTACGTCTGAGTCAGCTATGGACAAGGGTTTGGATGATGCTGTATTGGACTGATTGTTTGCTGGAGCTCGTTGGCCGTTATGGGAAGCCACGGAACCCTAGCTTAGCTGGGATGTGCGTGCCGGCCTGTAACCGCCTTCGTCTCCAATCAGTAGACTGGACTAATGGGCATGAAAATAGGAACAATGTTTTGGATGATGGTTATGGTCTGTACGAATGGAATGAGCTATGGACAGTGGTTTGGATGATGCTGTATATGACGCTGATCGTTGTCTATTGACTGTAAATCCCATGTTGTGTTAACCCTTATAAAATTTTAACTTCTAAAAAGTTGAGACTACTGCATGGAGATTGAATTTTATATGTTATTTTATATATAAATATTTTATTTTATATTTTATTATCCGCCAGTTATTTTATATGTTTCAACATTAATTAATGTCAACCATAGTTTTAATTACTATTTTTTTTAGCATAATATAATAATATGGTCTTCATAATTTGATCTCATAATGCTAATTAGTCTTCATTTTGAATGACAAGCCATACCAGGTAAAGTAATATTAGCCTTTCATTATGGATGCATGCGTTTTGTATTGTAAAGAGGGTATAAATCGTGTGTCAGTTTATGCTGGTGGGAAAGAAAGCCTAGGACTTTAGCATGGGTGCCCGGGAAGTGCATAACAGATGTGATGGTGAGTAAGATAGCGCAAAAAAAGAGACGGGGTTGCAGCAGAGGATTGTTGTGCGTTCCAGCTCCGCCCCAGTGGAGACCGGCACGGCCAGACACAGGCGCAACAGTCTGGATTATTCCATGCCCACGAAAGCCAGCCATTGGCCGCTCCTCAGGCTGCTGCCAGTCGATTGGTGGAAAGGCAAGGCCGTGGATTAGCAGTGCAAGGAGAGGAGGGGGCTGGAGCGGCAGAGTGAAATCACTTGCGCCCAACTCCCTCCAGGCCAGCCAGTCTTCACCGCTCCCATCCGCCCCCATCCTTGCACCAGTCAGCGTCCTCCGACCGCTTCGCCATGTCCGACAACCAGTCCAAGGTTCCTCTCTCTTTTTCTTACAAAATGCTAGAGACCAGCTAGCAGAGCTTGATATTGCGTGGGCTTGGCGAAAGTGAGCTGTTGTGATTGATGGGGCAGAGAATTGATGGGGAGTGTAAAGGGTGAGTTGGTTTAAGAAGGGGAGTTCGGGTGGGAAAGTGAGCTCGCTGGAGAGCCGGATGAAGGCGATGGGGATGTCGGGGAAGGGAGACGGGCGCAGCCTCGTCCTCACCGACTTCACGCGCACTCGCCCCGACTCTCTCACCGTCAAAACCGGCACCTCCGGAAGCCCCATCACTCTCAAGGCCAACTTCGCCAAGTATGCTCCTCTCCCCTTCTCTCCCTTCTCCTCCTACCTCTCTTCTCCTCCAGGGTGACGAAGACGCTGAGCTCCGGCAACGTCGCCGACGTCCTCATCTACCAGTATCACGTCTCCTTCGAGCCACCGGTTGCCCTTCTTTTACTTTCCATCTCTTCTTTTTCTTTTTTCGGACTGGAGAGGTTGATTGTAGGTGGACAGCAAGAGGGTGAAGATGCAGCTGCTGCAAGGCCAGAGCCATGAGCTGGGCGTGGTGCAGCCGATCTTTGACGGAATGATCCTCTACCTACCTCGCGTCCTCAAAGTCAACAAGCTCTACGCTAAGCATCCACTCACCAACGACGAGGTTCCCGCTTTACTTTTCCTCCTCACCCCGCTTAGTAGGAAGAGTTGGCAGATCGTGATCAAGCTGGAGAAGACGGCGGATCTGATCCCGACGGATCCGCAGTGCACCACGTTCCTCAACGTCACCAATCGCCGCGTGCAAGAGCTCCTCGGCCTCATCCAGATCAACCGCTTCTTCTTCGACCGCAACCAAAGCACCCTCGTCCCAGCACACAACATGGAGATCTGGCCAGGGTTCCATCCCCCTTTCCTTTCTTTCCATCCTGCCCCAAACTAATCCATCTAAATTAACCAACAGGATCAACTCCGCCATTCGACGCTACGAAGAGGACCTCCTCATCAACATCGACGTCGTTCACAAGGTGAGAATGAGGATTGAAGACCAAGGAAGACAAGTAGTTGATGGAGGGATTTGTTGTAGATGCTCCGCCAAGACTCCGTCCTCCAGTTCCTCGAGGAGAAGCTACGCACCGGCGGCGCTCGCGCCAAGGAACTCGCCAGCAAGGTACTCTCATCCACTTTTCCTTTTCAATTCCAACGCTTCATATACAACAAAAAACAAAACTTCCAAAAATTGTAAAAATATTTTTCCTCTTTTCGCTAACAAGTCATAAGAACGGCAAATGTTTCAAAATGAAAGCGGATAAAAATTTTCGAAACATGATTAATTTTGATAAAAATTTAAAAAAAAGTGATAAAGATCTTTGTCGTCCAACTCTCACGACCTCTCACGAAATCTCTCTGACATGGTTTTTTAATGTAGATAGAAAAAAGAACTAAAACCTGTTTGTATGAGATGACAAAACTCAAAATTTAATTTTTCGCGATTTTTTGAAAAAGGGTAACATTTTGAATTACCTTTAACCATTGATCTGGTTAAAGGATTTTAACAATTTGACTACCATTCGAAGCGTCTCACCGAGAAAAATATTTTGCTTTTTTGCTTTATTTCCGTATGACAATTTCCTGCCGAGTTATTAACGAAAAACAAAAAAATATGATTTAATATTTCAGAATATATATTAATATTTCTTTTCAGAAAAGCTCACTTAATATTTCAGGAGCTGATTGGAACTTCGATCCTGACGAAGTACAACAACAAGCTGTACCGCGTGGATGACATCATCTGGGACAAGCACCCGGAAACGATGACGTTCGAGAAGCGGGACGGGTCGGAGATGACGCTGGTGCAGTACATGAAGGAGCAGCACGGGATGGGGGTGACGACGGCTGACCAGCCCCTCCTCCTCTCCCGGGCCAAGAAGCGCGGCCTCGACGGCAACGCCAACGCCGACCTCCTCCTCATCCCCGAGCTCTGCTTCATGACTGGCCTCACCGAACGAATGCGCGCCGACACCCGCGTTCTCTCCCTTTCCTCCGCTCACCCCTTCTTTTCAACTCTTTCTACCTCCTGCTCTTGAAGGTGATGAAGGACGTGGCTGCGAAGACGCGGGCGAACCCGCAGAAGCGTGTGGACTCCGCGGAGGCCTTCTGCCGCAGCATCGAGGGGAACAAGGAAGCCCAGGAGCTGCTTCGGAGCTGGGACCTGAGCATGGAGCAGGAGCTGGTGCGGATCCAGGGCCGCGTCCTCCCCGGCGAGAGCCTCTACTTCAACGACGGCAGAGAGACCCGCTTCGACACCCGCAAGGGGGAGTGGAGCCGGGAGAGCAAGGGCAAGCAGCCCGTCCACTCTTCGCCCCTGGCCAAGGAGACCTGGGCCCTCGTCTTCCCCAAGAAGCTCTTCAACGAGGCCGAGCAGCTCTTCAAAGCCCTGAAGGACCAAGGCCCCTTCCTCGGCGTCTCCATCGACATGCCCCATCTCTACGACCTCGTGGACGACACCGAGGCCAACTACGTGGACGCCTGTCGCCATGCCGTGAAGCAGCACAACGTCCAGCTCATCCTCGCCCTCATCCCCAACGACAACAAGCAGCGCTACGATGCGGTGAAGAAGACGTGCTTCAACGAGTGCCCCGTCCCCTGCCAGGTCGTCCAGCTGGCCACCGTCAAGCGCTCCAACATCCTACACTCCATCAGCCAGAAGATCATCTGCCAGATCGTCTGCAAGATGGGCGGCGCCCTGTGGAAGCTCAAGGTGCCCATGAAGCGCATCATGGTCGTCGGCTACGACTCCTACACGGACTCCTCCCTCCGCGGCAAGGCCGTCGGCGCCTCCGTCTTCTCCCTCAACGACGACCTCACCAAGTGGCTCTCCCTCGCCCGCCTACACGACAACATCTCCCTGGAGTCCAAGAACATCTCCGATTTCCTCAAAAGTTCCCTATCCCACTCTCTTCCTCTTTTCAGCCCATGATTTGTTGCCCTGTTGCAGAGGCGCTGGAGAAGTACCAGAGTCTGAACGCGTGTCTGCCGGAGCGCATCTTCATCTACCGCGGCGGCGTCGGTGAGGGTCAGATCCCCGTCGTCTTCAACGTGGAGCTCGACCTCGTCCACGATGCCATCGCTGCCGTCTATGGACCCAAGGCTGAGGAAAAGTTGAACCATCTTTATGCTTCTTCTTTATTCTAGTAGGATGGAGGTGGATGTGATTGGAGGAAGGAGGTGAAGCTGGCCTACATCATCGTGAACAAGAAGATCAACACCCGCTTCTTCAAGGAGACAGCCCCTGGGCGCTACGAGAACCCTCCGCCAGGAACGCTGGTGGACAATACGGTGACCCGCGTGGAGCGCTACGACTTCTTCATGGTCCCACAGGCCGTCAACCAGGGCTCCGTCACTCCCGTCGCCTACAACGTCATCTTCGACACCTCCGGCCTCTCCGTTCTCTCCCTTTTCCACCCCTCTTTTGTCCAATGGTCTAAATGAAGCTTGGTTTGCAGGCTGACCAGATGCAGCGCCTCTCCTACAAGCTCTGCCACCTCTACTACAACTGGCAGGGCACCATCCGCGTCCCCGCCCCCTGCCAGTATGCCCACAAGCTCGCCTTCCTCATCTCACAGTCCACCCACCAGGAGGCCCATGAGCAGCTTCACGATACCCTCTACTTCCTCTAGCACCACCCCTTCTACTTCCTCTAGCATTCCTAGCCTCTAGCCTTTGGCCCTTCTAGCTGCTCCGCTTTTTTGTCTTCAGCACATTTTCAAGCCCCTTGTCCACCTATTTTTGCAGCTACTTAGTCGGTCGATTCTAGTGCCAATCACAGAAGGCCTGTTTACAGCATTTCTATTTCAACTCGCAAGATCCGGATCCATTTGAGCATCATCATTTCTGCTCGCATCTCGTTTTCCAGAATTCTAGCTTTTGTACCATGGAGCCATTCATTCTCTTTTGCAGCAGCAATAGCGTTAGGCTGCCGTTTTTGTTGAGCCATTGCCTTTTGGCTTTTACTCATTTGTTACAGAGCCATCGCATTCCGCTTTCAAAATAAAACACGGGCTTCAATCAAAGTGCAATGAAACAAAAACTATATCTGGTACCATTGACAGGCCAAATGTGGGACTCTTTTCTCCAAACTTTGCAAGTGTCTCGAGTAGAAAGTCAAGGAAATACAATTTCTACTAGTGGAATCTGCTTGGACAGTTGCATTTTGTTTTTGGCGCGCAGTACAGTGTCTCTTTCCATGCGCGCCCAAAAACAAAATGCAGATGACGCAGCAGATTCCACTAGTAGAAATTGTATTTCCTTGACTTTCTACTCGAGACACTTGCAAAGTTTGGAGAAAAGAGTCCCACATTTGGCCTGTCAATGGTACCAGATATTTCTTCTACTTTTAATATAGTATAAATAAAAATTATATATTGTTAGTTATATATTTAATTTGAATTTTATTCGATATATAAAAATAATAAAAAAAAATTTGTTCAAAAAATATAACAAAAAGAAATTATTTGAAATCAAAAAATACAATTAAAGTTATTGGCAACTAATTTTTTAAGAAATTTTCTTGACTTACTCTTAGGGCAATCGATTTTTGGGAAAAAAGAGCTTTACTTGTGCCCTGCCGATGGTACAAGTTTAAATACACAAAAATACAGAATAATAAAAAATAGTGCCTGAGAAGGATTAGAACCTGGGAGTTACACTCAGCTGACCAATCGCTTAGACCACTACATCACTGGTGCACATGCCTCATTGATTAACTGAAGACTTATGAATAAATAAATATATGGGGCCCATAATCCCGGGCAAGGGGGTTGGGGGGAAGAAATGAATACCTACTCTCATTTCAAGAATAGATGCGGAGGAGAAGAAGGAGAAGGAGAAGGAGAAGGAGAAGGAGGAGTTCGGACAAATGGTTTTGAGTAGTTTTCTCTTGTGTTCTGCCGTTTTTGGGCAATTTCTCGCGAGTTTTGGTCAATTCGATGATGCTCTTTCCAATGCAAAAAGAATCAGAACGATTGGACTTTTCTGTGAAGCACAAAATCCTTATCAATTTTAAGATCTAGCAATAACCCCGGAAACGTACACCTGGGTCGAAAAGAGGGGCTAGGCGCTGACGGTCGCTTCGCTCCCTCGCGCCAGCCCAATATTTCAGCATCCTATGCGCGCTGATGGAAGGGAAAACGTTGAAATGAAGGGTTTTATAAGAAATTTTGAGTTGGCCTTGAAGGATTATTTAATTTAAGATAATCGGGCATTATTAGGTTTCCGTGGGTTATGCTAAACGTTTTCCATTCACATTTTACGTACCGCTCCAGCTTATGCACGCTATCGACCCTTATTTCTTTTATCTTTTTACTCGACGAAGCTAAGAAATAGATTGAGTGTCATCCATAATTTTTAGTTATTACTTCGAAGATAGATAAAGAAAACCCGGCGATCAGTTTGATGGTTCAATTTTCTATCAAAAGCATTTACTAAAATTCAGCAGCTGAAGCTTAGGAGTAACGAAAGGACGTGAAAGATGAACGGCGCGCAGAGTAGTAGTCGTGCGCGAAGGGATGAGGAAGTGAGCAAGTGGGAGTGTAGGATGAAGAGGGATAGATAGGGACGTGAACTAGTTCGTCAAATCATGGCTAACTACACCCATCCTTACCTTCGTTTCAACGCCTTTCTAAAGATTCATCTTGAAAATATTTTTGAAGGTTGGGTTTTTTGATTGTATTTGTAGCTTGAATTTTTTGAAAAGGATGCTTTTTTACGCAAGGCGCTCGTAAAATAAAATCATATTATATATATATATATATATAAAAACCCAAAAAAAAATAAAAAAAGAACAAAAAAAAAAAAAAAAAAAAAAAATAAAAAAAAAAAAAAAAAAAAGAAAAAAAACAAAAAAAATAAAAAAAAAACAAAAAAAATTAAAAAAAAAAAAAATAAAAAAAAAATAAAAAAAAAAAAAAAAAAAATTTAAAAAAAAAAAAAAAAATTAAAAAAAAATAAAAAAAAAAAAAAAAAAAAAACAAAAAAAAAAAAAAAAAAAAAAAACAAAAAAAAAACTAAATAAAAAAAAAAAACAAAAAAAAAATAAAAAAAATAAAAATAAAAAATAAAAAAAAAAAACCAAAAAAAACAAAAAAAAAAAAAAAATAATTAAATAAGAAAGCAGATTTAGCAATGAGAAAGACTGAGGGCAAAAGGCGTCGGCAGAGTGAGCGGTGCAGTAAAAGCGATGTACTTATTCATTCATGCGGCGCCCTTGAAGCAGGCAAATGCATGCAATGATTGTCTGAGGCAAAGTGCGTCCTCTCTCAGCCGACCGGCCAAAGTAGGAGTGGAGATTGCGGTGGAAGAAAGTTGCCTTCTTCCTCCTCCCTTCTCTTCTGTCTCTCCTGCGTTAGTGGAGGGAGCTTTTTATGGGCAAGGTAGATAGGCGCTCTGTTCTCTTCGTGCCAGGCCCGCTTTTTCTTCCCGCACAAAGCTTGCCCCCCTTTTCTGCCTCCCTAAAGCCTGCCTCCTTTTTAGCCTTCACTCTTGTGCCATTGCCATTCTCACTATCTGCGCTCAACTAGAACACATTCTAAAGGGCAGGGATTCAGTTTATTTATGGCCTGCAAATGGGTTAATTCTGACAGATTTGTTTCTACTTATATTTGTGCCGAATATGTAGGTACTTAGGTGTCGTGAGGGCAGTTTGAATGAGGCCTTTGTGTGTAGGTGCAAAATGTGGGTGCCTAAGGGCTAAGCGCGTCTTGGCGATGCCGTGTTCTTCGATGCCGGTTCATCCTCCCACCCCACCATCCTTCCAACTGTTTGTCTCGCGCTGGAAGGGATGGACGCCTGAAACTCCCGCCAAAACCCAGGCCCACCAGTTGAGGCCTTGAGGGGGAGGGGATGGCTGACTGCTGGAGGGAGGGGAGGGGAACAGGGGCAGGGGGCAAGGCTCACTTCCCAACCTGGCACTGTTGGCCAGAGTCTACTAAGGCCGCAGACTAGTCCCCCCCTTTCCTCACAGCCCACCGCCAAAAACAGCCCCTCATTGGCATTCACTCAGTGTCGCTGGCTCGCATACCTCCTACTTTGCTCAAAAAAATGCATTCCTTTGCATTCCATGCATTAGCCGCTCATTTATGGTTTCGCAATCTGCCTGCCTACGCCTTTTCTTATTCTAATGCTTTGTAGAGAATTAGGAATTTGTATGGATGAGTTGTGTGATAGTGGCGAATGAATGACGCTTGCATATTGAAGCACCATAATTTAAATTAATTTATTAAACTATGAAGATTCAATGAATTAAACAAAACATATAATCCCAGTTTTAATAGTAATGCTTAGGTTAGAAATCAATTTATAAAGAGCTTAAAAATGGGGCGTAGCCACAAGCACCGTCTTAGTCACAAGGGCTCAACGTCGAAGAGAGGTGGAAGAAGTGGAAGGGAGTCAGAAGGAGAAGGGCATCTACGAGCCATCTTCCGCCGCGTGGACACGGACGGGAGTGGGGCGATCGACGCTGGGGAGCTGCGCGAGGCCCTGAGCAGCGGCTCCTGGAAGCCCGCCAACCGACACACCGTCAAGCTCCTCATCGCCATGTTCGACGCCGATGGGGACGGTCAGATCAGCTTCAGCGAGTTCAAGCCCCTGTGGAACTACATCCGCGACTGGCAGAGCGTCTTTCGCCGCTACGACGCCGACAACTCCGGCACCATCGAACACGACGAGCTCTGCACCGCCCTCAGCGGCTTCTTTCCAGCAGAAAGAAGCCAGAGAGCCGCAGCAAGGGCAACAACGGCGGGCCAGGGGACAACAGAACCCCTCCCGGGAAGCCGCCGCACCCCTCCCCTCCCGCCAACAAGGCCGCCCCCACCCCCTCCTCCCCCCTCCGCCGCCGGCACGACCACCCCCCCCTCCGCCCCATCAACAACCCCCCACCTACAACGCCACCCCACAAGCACCCGCACCACACCCCCCATAGAAAACACCGCCGCGAGCAGCACCCCCCACCCCCCCCCCCCCCCCCCCCCCCCCCCCCACACCACACCCCCCCCCCCCCTCCGGCACCCCTCCACTCCCCACAAGAGAGCACAGCCAAACCAAAAGAAAAACAGCACTCACCCCCCCCTCCCCCCCCCCTTCCCCCCTCCCTTCCCCGCCCCTCCCCCCCCCCCCCCCCCTCCCCCCCCCCCCCCCCCCCCCCCCCCCCCCCCCCCCGGCCCCCCCCCGCCCAACCACCGACACACCCAGGGACGCCACAACTCCCCTCCCCCCCCCCCCCCCCCGCACCCCCCCCACCCCCCCCCCCTCCCACCCCCGCCCCAGAAAAAGAGAGACAAACACCCCCCCCCCCCCCCCCCCCCACCCCCCACAAAACCCCCCGAAACCCCCCCTTCCCTCTCTTCTCCCCCCACCACGACCCCCCCCCTTAGCCGCCCCACACCAACCAACCAACCAACCCTCAGCGGCTTCGGCTACCGCCTCACGCCCCAGTTCGTGCAGCGGCTCCTGGGCCTCTTCGATCGCTCCGGCGGCGGCCATCTCTCCTTCGACGAGTTCGTGGAGGCCTGCGTCTTCCTCGTCACCTCCACCAACATCTTCAAGCCCCACGACGCCCGCCACTCCGGCGTCGCCACCTACCCCTACGAGCTCTTCCTCTCCGACTGCCTCTCCCTCTTCATTCGCTTCCAGATCCTCTAGACCTTCTTTGCTGCCTCTTCTTTTTTCCTTATGTCTTTCAATAGCAGTGTCTTTGTTCATTTACCTTACCTTAATTAATTCTTTTACAATAAAGATGTTTAAATGGATTTAACTTAAGCTAAAATAAAATCTAAAATCTAAGATGAAGACGAAAGAGAAGGGGGAGAAAAGCGGGTAAAAGCGTCTGCTGCTATTTACAGTGGTGTGAGTGAGTAAACAGGGTTGGGGGGTGAGTGAGGCAAGGGTGGAATGGGCAGAGCGGTGAGTCATGGCGGGAGGCTGGGAGGGAGGGCCCAGACCGGGCCAATGAAGATAGTAGGCACTTTTGCTTTGGTTGCCTCGGGACACAGGAGCAGGAATGCTGGGGGCGGTGGTGGGGAGGTAAAATCGATGGTTAGGTGCGCGGGATGCTCTGGCAAAGGCCAGGTATGTTCTGACTGGCAGGAAAAGGAGGGGCAGGGAGGGAGAGAGCTGGCCACTCTTCATTCACGCAGGACTGGCCTCTGAGCAGGAGTTATGGCCGTATATTGACGGGGACTGAGCAATGTATGCAGATGGGTTTGAAGAAAGGATTGGGACCAGCTGTTGGGATGGCTAGGCAGGGAGGGGAAAAGGGGAGAGGAGGGAAGGGAGCCGGTGGGTGACCTAAACGCTCCACTTGGACTGTATGGGTGGGGGAAGGGAGCGTAGAGTCTGGTCTGAGGCGCGGCCAGCGTTGGGGGCCTAAAGTGTGCTTGGTCCTCTGCTGGAGGCGCGAGAGGGAGGTTTGAGGTGGTAGGGGGGAGGTGGAAGGGGTAGGTGGAAAGGAGAGGGGATGGGTAGAGATGAGAAGAGGGGAGGGGGCAGAAGAGAGGGGGCTGGTGTTCCCTGCCGCCCTTCCTCAGCGCGCCCTTTGCACAGCCACTCCGTAAGGCCCATCCAGAGAGCGGGAGGGGGGCTGTGGGTGTGTGAGGGTGGAGTGAAGGGGAAGAGTGTGGAGGTCGCGTGGTCGTAGAAAACGCTCCATTGAGACGCCAGCCTGTGTCCAGTCCAGAGATCACCTTTGTTATTGCCAGCCAGCGACACTGAGTGATTGGCCAATTCTGCCTCTTCTGCCAATTGAAGCCCGCTACTCACTGACTCACCTTCGCCGTCTGCTCACCCATCAGCCAGCCGACGTCGGAGTGACTCAGGAGGGGTGAGAAGGGGGGGATGACGGAGGGTGGGGGCCTGGGTGGGGGCGTGACGGCAGTTTGGGCCAGCCTGGTCTCTCTGCTGCTGCGCGGGCGGGACTGGCTGATGCGGCGTCTGAAAGCCTTCAAACTCTGGCTACTGGAGCTGCTTTGCGAGGAGGAGGGAGCGGGAGGAGCAGGAGGGGGCGGGGCGGGACTGAGCAACCAAGAGTTGGGGCGAGGGAAGGAGGGGATGGCGTCGGCGGCGGGGGCCAAGAAGGAGCCCGTCCACAAGGTCATCATGGTCGGCTCCGGCGGCGTCGGAAAATCTGCCCTCACCCTTCAGTTCATGTACGATGAGGTTCTCGCCCATTCCCTTCCCCCCCCTTACCTGGAGGTGTTGAGAGAGAATGTTGTGGCAGTTTGTGGAAGAGTACGAGCCAACAAAGGCGGACACATATCGGAAGAAGGTGGTGCTGGACGGGGTGGAGCAGTCCATCGACCTCCTCGACACTGCCGGCCAGGAAGACTATTCCGCTATTAGGTTCACCCCTTCTCTCCTCTCCTCTTCCATTCCTTCACCTCCTCCTACCTACCCCTTGCTCCAGGGACAACTATTACCGATCTGGAGAGGGCTTCGTGTGCGTGTTCGCCATTACGGATGCGGAGTCCTTCGATGCCACCACGGAGTTCCGTGAGCAGATCATGCGAGTGAAGAACGCGGAGCAGAACATTCCCATCGCCTTGGTGGGCAACAAAGCGGACCTCACTGAGCAGCGAAAGGTTCGCCTCTCTCTTTTCTACTCTTGCAGCTGGCGCCAACGTGGGATGGATGACAGGTGTCGAAAGAGGCGGCAGAGGCGCGGGCGGCGGAGTGGGGCATCCCGTACATCGAGACCTCGGCCAAGACGAGGAGCAACGTGGACAAGGTCTTCTACGACCTCATGCGGGCCATCAAGGCACGCAAGGCCGCCGCCGGCGGCTCCAACGCTGCCAACTCCTCCAACAGCGACCCCACCAACAGCGGAGAGCCCAAACGAAAGGAGCGCAAGCGACGCTGGAAGAAGTGCTCCATCCTATAACTCCTTCCCTCCTGCTTCCTTCCACCCTCTCCCTTCCTTCCTTCTTTCACCCTCCAGCCGCGCCAGAAGAGCTCATGACTCAGTCACGGGAAGTCACATTCACCAAACTTCTTCCTTCTCCCACCCGGCCCTTTCCCCTGGCGATAATGGAGCAGCAGTCTATGTATTCGCGTGTTACTTTGAAGTAGTCCGTGGCCGGTTACAGAGCTGAGCAGCTTTGCAAACAGTCTGTGCGAGAGAAAGAGAGGAAAAGAGGTGTAGCCTAGCCCTAAACCGGCCTTCATGTGTCTCGTTTGCACTGCGGGAAAAATGGGCGGCTCAATTGCTCTTCTGTCTCCCCTTCTCCTCCTCTGCACACCCACGGGCTCTTGTATTTAGGACTATTTGTGCGGGCTTCACTAAGTATTGCTAATTGCCCGATTGCCAACTCTGCTTCCGATGAATGACATTCTCTTCCCTTTTTTCACATCCAATATTGCTTCAAAACTATTTCCACATTCGTTCAGTCATTTCCGCATCAATCAAATCAGACTCACAACAACGTACAGAGCAGCAAAGAAAATGAACCAAAAACCTTAAAAATCTATCCATTTTGTTCTGGTAGTGCAGGAGGAATATGTGGGCTCTGGTAGCGATCGTGTTTGTGGGAAAGAGACCAGCCGGGAGTCAGATGCTGAGGCTTGCTGGTGGAGAGGAAATGCTGGCGCCAAAAGAGTTCGAAGGCCAGCAGTCCGCCCTCCTCCGCCGACTTCGCCTCCACTACTGTCTGCATTCTTTCACTCTCTCATCCATCATTCCCAGACCAAGACATTTGGAAGGACCTTCCCGTGGCTCACCGACTCCTCGTCTAGACTCAGCTTCGCTTCCAGAATGGCGTTCAGGTTGTCCTCCTCGCTCAGCTCATCATCACCTAGTTGTCCGCCAAATTGAAGTTGTGGCCTGATTGAAGTTAGGCTTGGAATACAACGGGGAAAGCCTAGCTGCGCAGCATTCTCAAAAAGCTTGATCACCACTTCCGCCCTCCTTTCTGGCGGCATGCGTTCACTGGCTTTGGACAGCAGTGTCTGAGCCAGCTTTTTGGCCTGCAACAGCGCAATTGAAGTGGAATGGAAAAGGCGGAATAAAAGAAGGCACGTATTTGAGGCGACCAAAGGGGGACTCCCTATGGGTGGCAGGGGAGAGCGGGGCGTCGCACTCTTTAGCCAGGATCTGGAACACAGCCACATCCGCCTGCATCGCTCGCTCATGGCAGGCTGGACATAGCTGGACCACGTCGTGGCTCTGACGCCCCTTTAATTTTTTACACACTTCCACGCCTTTCCATAGCCGAGCGTAGGCAAAAAGGGACCTTCATGTAGGTAGGGAAATGTTGGCGATATTGTCTGGGCACAATGTTTTTGCGCAGGAGCTCCTCACTTCTTCCACAGACCACGCACTTGTTCTCCTTCACGTGGGTGTAGAAGCTTTCGCTGCCTGTCAGGAGGTGTAGAGGACATTGAGGGAGTGGATGAGGTGGCTGGAGGGGAAAGGAATGGGAACCGGTGGGTCGGCCAGAGGGTTCATTGAGCATGCGGATGCCTCGTCCAGACTCCAGCTCCACTGCCAGCCCTTTCCTCAGGTACCTCAACCACCTCGCCTGCCTTTTCCCCATCCCCTGTCTGTCCTCAGCTAACCAGGCGGCTCTTTTGGCACCAATGTAGGTTAGCAGTTCGTTGTCCGGTGCTCGATGTTCGATGTTGGAGTAGAGGGAGTTGTACGGCAGTTGGCAGTTGTACGGCTTCCTAGCCCTACCATTGCTTTTATCTCCCGCATTCACCTTTTTCCCCCGCTTGAACTTGCGTTCCAAGAAATCTCAAAATAATTCTCTTCAGCGGATGGCAAAAGATTGTGTGGAGAAAACCTTGCACAAGCTCTCTGATCTGTGAATGGGAGCAGATTGTAGAGGTAAGCTGTTGAGCGAGGTAGAGGAAAGAGTCTAGGCTCATCTGAGCATCGAGGGCGGCGTAGGAGAGCTGAGCCTCGCTGAGCTCCAGTGCCGCCCAGTTACTCCTCGTCACCTCAACCCACCTACCTTTACTCCTTCCCTCCACCCCCAACGGAGTTCCACCTTAGGATTCTTCTCAAGCTGCAAGCCGAAGCAGGTGTTTGAGATGGCAGCGAGACTGAAGCTTTCCTTCTCCACCGCCTCCTCGCCGCAGCGCCAGGCTTGGAATAGGAAGCGGGTGTCCAACCAGCCTCAATGAAAGTAAGCCGTTGTGGAAGTGAGTGGGAGAAAGTTGGAGGAGGCTAACCGCGAATCTGCACAGCCCAGTCTTTGGCCAGCCGTGCGGCGTCCCCCGCAATGCCGACGCCGACCTTCAGCTGGCTGTCGTCCTCCAGAAACTCCACTAGCGCTTCCGGCAGAGGCCGAGCGAATAGGCAGAGGCGAATCAGTAAATTCATTCCGCCCTGTATATGAGAAAGGTGAGCGAAGTTGAAAAAGAAAGTGTAAATAACCGGTGCGGATAGCTGAAGAAGGGCCATTCTGTTTTCGTGGAGGTTGTCAGGGAGGTTGGGCGGAGCCTGACCGCTGGCCAGAGCTTGGATGAGATAGCGTTGAGCTGCAGCCGCACTCGGCACCCATTCCCCGTCCAGGCCAACTACCGCCTCAACTACCTCCGCCTCTTTTCATCCCTTCACTCAAGAACACTGCCCAATGAAAATGTCGGAACTGCCTGCAGCTGCAGCCCTATTTTGAAAAGATGAATCTAACTAGGTGATCGAGAGAAGTTTTAAAAGCTGGCCAAGCGGCGTTGAGCTCATCGGCGGAATTGATGAGAACACGTTGCTGAATACGTTCGCTTGAATTCCAATTTACTTCATCTTTTTTGCTCATTTTTGCCTAAGGCGACCTCTCAAATGACAAAATTCGGTACTTTTGATATTGTTAGGCCATGGTTTCTAGGTATTGCGCAGTTTTGTGAAATTGCACATATTTTGGCCAACCTTCTAATCAATCATATTCTTGGCTAGTCTAATGCTGGAAAACTTAACGGCTTCCTGGAAAAAAAGGTGCAAAAAATTAAAATGCACAGTAAAATTGTAATTTTATGTGATTTTCAATGATTTTGCTAAAAGCATTTTTGACATTTGTTATTCTATTATCCCGTTTACTAACCACAAAGCTAAAAATGTAATGCCACAACTCTTCAGGCATCATATCCAAAATATAAGGCAATGAATCGTGGCACTAGATCGGTGTAGGCGAATATGGGGAGAAAATAAAAGTTGATCAAGGCTGGAGAGGGGATAGAAATGGCAGCATTATGCCTTTGAAGCAAGTTTATCGATGTTGATGCTGAGGCCAACAAAAAGGCCGACGATGCCAAGGAGGAACAACGCAGCGTTCTTCACCAGACGCAGGGCCAGCATTCCACGCCGCTCTTCCGACACCCACTCCTCCCAGAATGTCACCGTCTCCAAGATGGGCGGGAACTTCAACCCACCCTCTTTTTCACCCCGTTTCCCACCCCCACCACCATTTCACCAACCACAAAGGCTAGAATCATTCCCGCCGTCACGCCCACTAACGGAATGATGTCCTCTAGGTTCGGAATGGCTATGGCCAGGGCAACTGCAGCATAATCGCTATTTCAGCGGCCGATTTTTGCAGGAAAAGTGCTGACAAGTAATGAGAACTAGGCCGGTTCTGTAGATGTATTCGACGAGTAGGCTGTAATCTCGTAGGGCGTGTGGCAGCTTTCGGAGTATTGCTGGCCACAACATCTGAGAGACGATATGAGTTTAGGAAGAAGTGGGGAAGAGTGAAAGGAGTGATGGAGGGAGCCTCGATGACGACGTAAAGCTGGATGCCGTAGCCGATGTAGACGGCGATGATGAGCAAAATCTTCACGGCCGTGTACAGCGTAGAATTGTCGAAGTTCTGTGCAATCGACCCTTTCACCGCATCTCCATAGGTCGTGTAGCCGAAAAACCTGCACTCTTCCTCCATTAGTAAAAGTGAAGAAAATTGTGGAGAGAAAATAATTGAAAAAAACAGGAATGATTCACCCCCCTATAGGGGGGCCACATCCGCATGTGCCCCCCCCCCCCCTGCATCCGAATGTTGCCCCTCGCCACATCCTGATGTGACACCCTCCACATCGCAGAAGGCATTATCCTCCTGCTCTACGAAACCATGGAAAACATTCTCCATTCAAAACCCATAAGATAATTCGTTTATAGGAGCATTCATCTCATACGTAACCCGACCTCTCCTTATTTCAGTGAGTCAAAGACTAATTTTGTGCCATTTTTTCATCTAAGCAAAGTGGTTTAGTAGAGTCTTAGCTTTATTCACTTTCATTCGGCATTATTATAATTTATTTGATTTCAATATTTACTCCATTTTAAAAATACTTCTACAGATAAAGTTCGATCAAAAAGGCATACATTTTGATTACATTTTAAAGGCACAATCCAAAGTTTACCACCATCACCAAATTCAATTTTCTCTGGATAGGTTGATAGGGCGTCAGTGTGCGAGGGTGCAATGTTAAGGATGTTTCCTTAAATCGCTTTTGGTTCAGAGATATGAGTCCATGAAAATTGAAATTTTAACAATTAGAAAAGACTTCAGCTTGCATCAAATAAAATGCTTGTCTATCATAGCTTATGTTACATAACTGAAACATTAGCCGGGAGAGTAGATAGGCGATATAGGGTTCAGAATGGATCTGGGTCATGGTCGAGTTCTAGGGCAGCCTGGAAGCATTTGTAGCATCCATTTGATGTTTTTTAAGCAGTAAACTTAATTTCTAATGTGGTTAGTGGGAAATGACAATTTTTCGACAGCTTTTGGAGAATTATTTAGGCTAAATTAGCAGTCTAAAAAGGATCAAACATGAGTTGTAGGTACAAAGGTATAAACAACTTCATCGAAACATCAACTCTCTGAGTAGGTCAGAATGTAGGAAGCATTCACATTTTAGGCTGCGCGCCACTACGCGCTTCGATAGTGTTGACTTTTAGTAGCTAAAAATGTAGCTTTTAGTCATATCGAGGCAATACTGAGGGGGGAAGAGGGGGGAAGCATATTTGGATTTTAGACGAATTTTTATGTGCCAAAATTTGCCTGCCCCTATGCTATAACGTGGGAAAAATTGAAAATTTTTTTCTCAGAAATTTTGTTCAAAAGTGTAAAAATGGCTTAACAATGCAAGCTTACTTAGATGTTCCCAAACTACTAAAAAAAAATAAGGGCAATCGGTGAGGGTGGTAAAGTTTGGATTGTGCCTTTAAAAGCACCCCTCTGTGCCCCCCTGCTGTGATCGCAACAGAAAGATTAACTCAAACTGTGTGCGCAGATTATTGATTGCGTACTCAGATTACGATGTTTCATCCCCCTATAAAAGGTAAGATGTTAGTCAGTGAATCTCAGTCCCCTCAAAATTACCCCAAGAAGAAAGAAGGCCACCCCGAAGAAAGAAGATCAAGGAGAAGAGAACAAGGAAGACGACGTTGAGCGTGACGGGGCTTACGGAGCCGGCGCTTAGGGCGGGTGGGCTTGGCTGGAAGGTCCTTGCTGTCCCTGTTCTTGGAGGGCCAGCAGGACCTTCCAGACTCGCCCGCCCGCCCGCCTTCCCTCCCTCAACCTCTCACCTCGGGACTTGGGACAGTGTGCGGATGTGCGCCTGACTCTGTCAGTTGTCTCCCCGTGGTAGCTCTGACAGAGGCTTAAGACGGGTGCTGGTTTCCTGCGCTCCGAGATGGCCATGTCTTGCACACTGATCCCAATATCCCCTGGTGAGATCTACAAGTTGAGGGACAAGTCAAGCTTCGCTCCAATCGCCGCCTCTTCAAAGCCTTGGTTATCTAAGGTTTTCATCCATCCTTCCCTCCCATCCTTCCCTCCCATCCTTCCCTCCCATCCTTCCCTCGCATCCTTCCCTCCCGTCCTTCCCTCCCGTCCTTCCCTCCCGTCCTTCCCTCCCGCCCTTCCCTTCCGCCCTTCCCTCCCGCCTTTCCCTCCCGTCCTTCCCTCCCGTCCCTTCCCTCCCGTCCTTCCCTCCCGTCCTTCCCTCCCGTCACTTCCCTCCCGTCCTTCCCTCCCGTCCTTCCCTCCCGTCCTTCCCTCCCATCCTTCCCTCCCGTCCTTCCCTCCCGTCCTTCCCTCCCGTCCTTCCCTTCCCTCCCGTCCTTCCCTTCCCTCCCGTCCCTCCCTTCCCTCCCGTCCTTCCCTTCCCTCCCGTCCTTCCCTTCCCTCCCGTCCTTCCCTTCCCTCCCGTCCTTCCCTTCCCTCCCGTCCTTCCCTTCCCTCCCGTCCTTCCCTTCCCTCCCGTCCTTCCCTTCCCTCCCGTCCTTCCCTTCCCTCCCGTCCTTCCCTCCCGTCCTTCCCTCCCGTCCTTCCCTCCCGTCCTTCCCTCCCGTCCTTCCCTCCCGTCCTTCCCTCCCGTCCTTCCCTCCCTTCCTTCCCTCCCGTCCTTCCCTCACGCCCTCCCGCCTTTCCCTCCCATCCTTCCCTCCCATCCTTCCCTCCCATCCTTCCCTCCCGTCCTTCCCTCCCTTCCCTTCCTTCCCTTCCTTCCCCTCCCCTCCCTCCCTTCCCTCCCGTCCTTCCCTCCCGTCCTTCCCTTCCCTCCCGTCCTTCCCTTCCCTCCCGTCCTTCCCTTCCCTCCCGTCCTTCCCTTCCCTCCCGTCCTTCCCTTCCCTCCCGTCCTTCCCTTCCCTCCCGTCCTTCCCTTCCCTCCCGTCCTTCCCTTCCCTCCCGTCCTTCCCTTCCCTCCCGTCCTTCCCTTCCCTCCCGTCCTTCCCTTCCCTCCCGCCCTTCCCTTTCCTCCCGTCCTTTCCTTCCCTCCCGTCCTTTTCCTCCCTCCCGTCCTGTAAAGGGGGGTGAAACATGCCTAAAAAAACCCGGTAGTGGCGTAGATGCAGGAAACGATGCTCATGGTGACGAATAAGACGCCGCTGTAGCCGAGCATATCTTTAGGATGCTTCATTTTGTTTTCCATAGGCAGTACCTGTACCAATAGCGCATCTTAAGCATCATAAGCAGCTAACAGAGCTGAAGATTCTTGACCATGGCCTGTCCTTCGAAAGCATAGAGCATGGATCCCACGCCGACGACGAAGTTGCTGAACTTCCCCGCTGCTGGCAGCTCGTTGATCTTCAATGAACTAGCATAAGGAAGAGGATGTGATGTGAAAGAAAGAAAGGGCTTGGAACGGGGCGCTCGGAGGTGAGCGTGTCGTTGATGAGACTGGCGAAGATGATGAAGAAGGAGACGAGCATGCAGATGTTTCCCACGGAACTGTGTAAGTGAGCGTGAGATGAGAAGAATGTGAGAATGTGCTGAACCTGAGCCATCCGAGGACGCGAAGCTCGCGTATGTAGTTGACGAGGATGATGGGGAGGAGGATGATGCACATGAAGACGCGCGTGTCCATCTCACTCGCCCTCTGCGTGGATTGCCACGTTCCCAGCACCTACGCTCACTCTGTTCACCCCATAGCTCCTTCTTTCATTCTCTTAGTCCACCTCTTGCACATGGACGGCCATGAAGACGATGAGGACGCTGCCGATGCCCAGCTGCATGATGCAGATCACAAAGTTGGTGCAGTATCTCAAAAATCGTCCTCTTTCCACTTCTTCTTCATTTTGACTGGCTGGATAATAGGCGAAACAAGGGGATGCGAGTGTAGGACCGAAATCGTTGTGGACCAAAGTCAAAGGCCTAAATCGAAGGCCTCTCAATTTCAGTTTTATAATTCGTGTCCCAGTTTTGAACCTTTTTTGCAAGATGCCCGTAGTCCAATTCCAATTTGCCGCTCCTGAAAAAGAAAGGTTTCTGAGCGTTTATAGGGATGAGGAAATTTACTTTTCGCAGAGGTACTGGGAAGCGACGACAAGCTGTCTCATGCAGTACATGTTCAGAGCCCCTACCACGAAAATTGTTACGAAACCTTAAAACCTACATTTGACGCCTATAATAATTGACAAAGATAATGGAAAAACCGGCCCAAAGACCACATTCCTTGAAAGCGACGGGAAGCGAAAGACAACCTGGTCCAATCATCCCTCGCAAAAAGTTTAACAAAGTTAGCGTTGTCCTTCAAACACTCCTCTATCAGCAATCTTCTCGCCACAGCAGACCAAAGCTGCCTAACGAAACACCCTGGGTCTCCTCTGGGATGTCTGGAGATGAAAGAAGAGGGGTTCGATCGTGCTCACCCTCTTGAATACTCACTCTGGAGCCGCTTCGGCTTGGACTGTCTTCATCCTCCATTCGGCGCATTCTACCAACTCAATATTTCTCTGGTTCTTTTCAATTCTCTTCATACCGCTCTGGCTTGAAAAATTGAAATGGTTTCGAATAACCCTGATGGCAACAAGACTTCCACTTTGACAGCTTTACTTAGCCCATCAAATAAATAGGTTGGACAACAATAGGGATTCACACAGCAGTGACAATAGCACATCACGAGCGAGAACTAGAAGTGACAGAAGGTGGAAGATGCAGAGAGATAAGATTCAAAGTCCGGATTCAAGGGTAGGATCCAGGTCGACGGTGACTGTCTTGAGCTGGGTGTAGTAGGCGAGGGAGGCCAGGCCACACTCACGCCCGAATCCACTACCCTTGACACCTCCAAACGGCGTCTCCACCGGCGTCACGTTGTACGTGTTCACCCACACCGACCCCGCCTCAAACAACCCTCCTCAACCCTCCTCAGGCCATCCTTAGACGAAACCTGGAGTTGAGCAGCTAAACGATGCGCTCTGTCTAGGCTCTGAGTGAGCACACCGGCAGATAGGCCAAGCTCTGTCGCGTTAGCCGCCGCCACTGCGCCTGCTTCATCAGAAAACGGCATCAGCAGAAGCACGCTTCCGAAAATCTCCTCCCGAGCTACCTGCACGATTTCTAGGCTAAGATATCCTAGTTATTGGGTGAGCGGGAAAAAGTGGTAAGAGCATACCGTCATCTCTTCCTTGACGTCCTTGATGATGCATGGGGATAGAAAATAGCCTGGCCGATCTACTCTATCGCCACCGTACACTATGGTAGCACCCTTTGAAAAATATTTTATACCCCTTGCTACAGAATTGGAGTAGGACCTCCTTTTTGGCACTGGCGATATAGCCGAGGACCTTGCTCATGTGGTCTTCGGAAATGGTGGCCCCTACTTTGGTGTCCTCTGCCATCGGGTCCCCGATCTCAACTCATGGCAACTTTTTCAGAGATTCACTGCTAAGAACTGATTACCTTCATGGACTTGACGCGCTGCAGGAGCTTAGCCTCTAGTTGCTCAGCTAAGCTTTCATGCACGTAGACCTTGGACGCATTGGAGCAGACCTAAAAATTGCCTTTATTAATCATTTGACTTGCCTTCAAGAAAGCGAAAGAAAAGAAGAGACCTGGCCTTGGGTGTAGAAGTTGGCCATCATAGCAGCCTCCACGGCCCTGTCCAAGTCCGCGTCTTCGCAGATGATCAACGGACTCTTCCCTCCCAGTTCCAAGGTCACCGGTTTCACGCCTCAGTTCATCACCTCGTCTCGTTTTCGCTCTGCCTGGCCTTGGGGGCAGGGCTCAACCTCTTAGGCCACACTGGGACATGATGGCACGGCCAGTGGGGATGCTGCCGGTGAAGGAGATCTTGGCCACGTCTGGATGTGCGCACAAGGCCTCCCCCGTCTCACGCTCTCCCTCAATGAATCAGGAAGACAAGATTGGAGAAGGTTGAAAAAGGTGTGATGATGGGCAGATGAGGGAAGGCACCTGAACAATGTTGACGAGGCCGGGCGGTAGGCCAGCTTTCACCAAACACTCGGCCAGGACCAGCGCAGTGAGCGGGGTGAAAGGACTGGGCTTGTAGACGAAAGCATTGCCGCAGGCCAGCGCCGGGCTTATCTTCCAGGTGGCCGTCTGGAATGGATAGTTCCAGGCTCCGATCCCTCAATCCCCCTTCCCTGCTCCAAGCAAGAGGCTCTCGGATGTCAAACGCACCTCCAACCACTCCCAACGGCTCTCGTCGGGTGTAGGCAAAGCTGCGCCCGCCGCTCAGGGGAATGTGCTCGCCTAACAGTACAAATGCCAGTAAATTGTAAAGGATGGAAGCGTATAAGGGCGAGAATGACCCTGATTGGCGATGGAGGCGATGCCGGCGTAGTATTCAAAGAGGTCAGCGCAGCCTGCGACGTCGTTTCTGGCCTCCCAGATGGGCTTCCCGTTGTCCGCCACCTCCAGCGCTGCTATCGTTTCCACCTCTTCCTCAAAGAGTAATCCCAAAGCTCCCATTCAATGTAGCAGGGGACAAAAGCAGAACGCGAATGAGGTCAGCGGCGGAGCGCAGAATCTTGCCCCGCTCAAAGCCGCTGAGAGCAGCCCAGGCTGGCTGCGCTGCCTTGGCTGAGGCCACTGCTGAGGCCACGTCCGCAGCCGACGATGAGCCCATTTCCCCGTAGACCTCTCCTCACAATTTCATTGCCTTTTGTGAGAAGCTGGACTTTGAATTGGACAAGGAACTGACCAGTAGCTGGGTTGTAGACATGGATGCTGTGAGTGGGTGAAGCAGGAGGAGCGCGAGTTCCATCCACGAAGTTGCCCAACTTGAGGGAGCTCGAAATTCGCCCGCTACTTAGTCGGCGACCGACGATGCCCACTCCAGCTTGCATGCTTTTATTTTCCTTTTTTCTAGGATGCAAACTTTCTGCCAGGAAGGGGTCGTTTGTCGCTTTGAACCGGCGCAGCGAGGCAATGCCGTTCGATAAATGCTTTACTTATTCATCCTCACTAACACTGGCAGGGAATATTTCGAAGAAAAGGGAGGAGTTGAGAAAATCTTCAGGGTGTGTACCGGTGTCGTCCACAGGCACCGACAATCCTCGCTCCTGCACTCACAAACTCATTCATAGCTGCCATGAAATGTTAGTGAAGAATGAAACGGCGAAATAGGTCTGCCAGGCCGGCAGAATGGTGTCGGAGTCTTTGGCGTTGAATTGGAGCGGTTTGCTAGGAATGCTGCACCCGGTCCCCGCCTTCAGCGCCAGCTGCACCAGCTGAGAGCAGTAGTAGGCTTCTTTTCCTCCAATATTACCCACTCCTTCATTAACACACCCATAAAACTACACCCATGTAAGAAAGACTTAGCTTCAACATGGACTATACATAAGCTAATGGAGAACTGTGTTAAGTGTACCTTGAGAGTTTCGGCAGAGGCTGCTGAAGATGTCGTTGTAGGGAGTGCCAATTTTGGAGCTTGCCCAGGCGAGGACGGCATCCGTTTCCACCTCCCTCAAGCCACCACGCCAGCGAAGAATTCGTCGCCGATGTCGTCCATGCTCATTGCGGAATTCTCAAACAACATTTTCACTGGCTTCCCTGGGATAGGGGAGAATGGTGTGCTACTGGCGATGGCGTCGGGAAGACAGGCGGTGAGAGTGCCATCGTTGGTGGAGTGAATGAGGGTGGCGGAGTCGAGGAAGAGGGAGACGTGGATAGGACGCCAGAGAGTATCGGCCGATTGACACACTTCCGCCACGGCCTTTCCGAAGGCGTCCTCGCCTCCATTTGGCTCTTCCGCCGCTGGAAGACTGGGAAGCTCCCAGACCAATACGTCTCCAGCCTTTGTTTCATCTTCACTCATTCTTTACTCTCACTCCTCTTCACTTATTCTTCACTCAGCCAGGAAGCACACCTGTTGGGAACCAGACTAATGGTAATGAGCAGCTGTGTGTGAAGCAGGGATTAGAAGAGGGCAAATAAAGCCGTCTTATCTCTCCATTGTAAGAGGGTGGTGCACCAGATTTTCCTTCGCTTCTACAACACTGCGTTTTTGCGCAGTTTTGCCTTATTCCTAAGCTCAAGACAGCATGGCGCCTGTTTAAAATGTTTTAATTCAGCTTAAAAACTGCAGGGTCTTTAGAACATGTGCTCTACGTCAAATTCGCATGTTCAATTGAATTGGATTGAATTTGAAGAATCACCATTGTAGTTGGCGCAAATTCTAAGTTTATCAAAGCTATTTGGCCTTTCTTCATTTTCACGACTTAAGCTGTGTTGAGCCCATATTTTCGTATGTCAATGCTCTTCAATAGAGTTGCTAAAAGGGTTTTAGATTAATATTCTGTCGCAAAAAGGTGAGAATTGTCAGATTGGCATTTTCTGTGCCATAGCTTTTGAACTAGATTAGCTAATCAGCGATGGCAAGATAACTTACAAAATTTCTTTGAATAAAGAAATGCATGCCTTGCCGTGTGCCTCAGCCTCAGATAACACACTATTGTCAGTGCTACCCATATTTTATGCTTGATATTGCTAAGAGTGTAGGTGGGAATCTTTGAGATCAGGAGAAAAAGCGCATGAAGGAGGGTAGAGATTAATAAAGCGAGGCAGAGACAAAGGCGGAGTTGTCGTAGACGGCCTCGCCCAAGCGCCTTGTCCCCGGCGCATTCCAAGACGTCGCCTCCGTCTCAAGCCCTCTCTCTTCATCAATGCTCACTCAAGCCCCACGGAGAGGTTGGAACCGGCTGCTGAGGCTGGATGATGTGAATGTCGGAGGCGATGGAGTCGTAGTAGAGGAGATTGCTGCTGCGTGCGGGGCCCAGGGAGTCCGCGCTCTGCCCGAAGAAGCGGGACTCCGCCAGCGACATCAGGGCTTAGATTTGGAATTGGTTTGGAAGGAGCTAGGAGGGGCGAAGAAGGGGTGTACTGATGTCTCCGTGAGCGGCGGGGCGAATGTGAGGCGGAAGATGGTTGCTCTGCTCCCGTCTGCTCTTCAGACTGCTACTGGCCGAGCTTCGCCCAGCTACTCCTCAAACCCTATTCTTTTTACTCCTCTTACACTCAAGGAGTTGGGGAATGTACCGGAGGATGCAGCAGCGTCCTCCTCTGCAGCACGGATGGAGAAGATGAGTATGGCCAATATGGACAGCAAAAAGACCGCCAGCCCAGCCCCACCGCAAATCAGCAGCGTTTCCAGCCTCAATCCTCACCCAACTTAAACATTATATAGAGATGGTGATAAAAAGGCAACCGCTGGTCTTGGCCAGTCGGAGGCCGGCGTATAACATGGGGCGCAGCGGTGACGAGTTTGTCAGCACCGTTGCGTGAAAAGTACTGCTGGCGGAAGGGTGGAGTGCTGCTGCTGCCTGGTGCGACGGAGGTGGATGTTGTAGAATGAATGAATCGTTTCGGTAGGGCGAAGACGGGAGTGGGATTGGGAGCAGGAGAGTCCGGTGGGGAGAGTCGTTGAATGGGGCTTTCCAGGGACGCAGGTTGGCCTTTAGATGGAGTTGGTGGGGTGGTGGTCGTGGTGTGGAGAGGAGGGTAGGTGTGAGTGGGGATGGTGGGAGGATAGGTGGATGCTGGAAACAAAGCGTTAGTCTCTGGCATTTGGAAGGCTCTTCTGGGCTGCTGCACTGGCAGTGGCGTGGTGGATTGCTGCTGGAAGAGCAGACGATATTTAAGGTTTCCTGCTTTGGAAGCATTAGGAGGAGGAGAAGCACTGTCAGCATCAACTCCTTCAGGCATACGGAGAAGGCCCAATTTTTCACCTTCATTCAACTCCTCGTGGTCAGCAAGTAGCACATGGTTTGGCTTGGCAGTCGACTTTGAATTAGTGGCAGGGACCGAAGTGAGCTCATTCAAAGGCGGCTGTGTGGACGTAGTAAGCGTGGGGGTAATTGTAGAGTAATTCTTGACGATGACTGACGATGAGTTGGCAGGAAATTCGACAGTCGCCCTCTGCGTAGCATTGACCAACAGTTGAGGGCTGTAGTCTGCGGCAGTGGTGGGGAGGAGAGTAGTGGTTGGGGAGAGTCTGGTGCTCGTCGCTGCATCGCCCCGAACAGTTGGGGCAGGGAAAGCTGGCGGTGAACGGAGCGAAGAAATAGCGTTGCCGAACGAAGTGCGAATGGAGAGTCCATCGATGTTCAGCTCGGAAGGAGGGGCGTGAAGCGACGGCGATATGCGTACCCCCACTGGCCTGAGCCGATCCACCCGCGTCCACTCAGCCGCACCAACGCTGCCGACGAACAGACCGAGTAGCAGGGCTTCCATTCTAGCCTCCGGGCTCTACTGAACACTCTACTGCAGACATAGCTGTGTATAAGCGGGTGTAAGCGGGGGGAGGAGGTGGAGGGAGGGATGGAGGCTGCCTCATTGACCCTGGCCAAACACTCCTTCTCCTGCTCCCTCCCTCCCACTCAGCCCCAGGCCAAGCCAAACCGGCGCCAATCCCACACGTTCCAGCCCCGCCCTTCCCGGGCCCTAAGGCCAAGCCCCTTCCATCCCCAGATGACCAAACATCCCCCCCCCTCCACTTGCCTTCTTGCCGCCTCCTTCGTCTCCCTCCCTCTGCACGCCAACACCTGCCTACACTTTCCAAGCCTCCCCTTCCCTTCCCTTCCCCCTTCCCCACCTACACCTCCCTTCTCCTCCAGTACATGAGCCAAAGACGCCCAAAAGACGCAAAGTGGCTAAAAAGATCTGTCGAAATGCAATAGAGTTGTAAGGTGAGGCTGGGAGAGGTTGGCCTTGAGAGTGGTGAGCGACAACTTTTACCTTGTCCTTGGGAGACAAAGAGATGGCGACCCTGGGCTGGGCCCTGACCCGCCCTCCGCTCCTCATTCTCACTGCCTTGGGGAGTGCTCAGAAGCCATGACCCTCAATTAGGACACCGTCTTTGCGCTCCCCTCATCGCACATCCTTATGACCCCATTGCGGCTTATATCGGCCCTTTCCCTTCCAAATGATTCAATCGAGTTGCATATAAGGCCACCCGCGTTTTCAAAAAGCATGAGTTGGGTTGACATGGTCATTAGCCGGGCACTTTCATGCCAGCGAAAGATCCAATGCCCAAATCACGCATCATTTTCACCGGCTTGTCGCAGATGTCGAATCCCAGAATCTGTCAAAACTCTCAATCTCTTCGAAAGAGCAGAGGTAGTAGGAAGAGCTAGGGAACCTTCTTGCACTCCAGCGACGCAGAGGGGCCGCAAAGAACCCGAAGCACGGCCAGCGTATCCGGCTTGGACACACCGCCTCGATAGCGCCATCGAGAGGCCCAGCTAATGCGAGGGAGGGAGGCATGAAGGAAGGCAGGGAGAAGAGAGGAGGAAGACTTGTTCTTCCAGCCGAGGTGTTCATGCTGGCAGGCGAGGATGCGCGGGAGGTGAGTGTGGAAGCAGCTGAACTGTGTGAGGCCGATTTCCAGGATGTCGCAAGACCTGGCTTGGCCTCCGTTGCAAAAGCCCAGACAGTCCCCCTCCACTCTCAAACTACTCCCTTCCCCCTCTTCCTTCCTTCAGCTGGGAGTAGTGAGAGACGGTCTGATGAGCTGTGAAAGGCTTTCCTTGAGGCAGCACTCCGTGGAGTCATAGCCGTCCGCAGTGCAGTGCATCCAGAAGGACATCACCGGGGTGCACTCGATCCCATCTGGCGACAACAGCTCAAATCAGGCCAACTGCGTTTTTGCGACAAACTCCCAAACGCAAATTCATGGCACTTACGTCGGCTACGGTGGTGTCGTAGCGACAGAACTTGCGGCAGTGACTCAGTTCTGGAGGTAGGAGATGGTCGCAGCACACCTGAAACCCTCCCAAGCCTCCCATATGATTGACCACAGCCATGCCTAACCATAGCCCGATTGTTCTTGATGGCGTTGCAGGTGCAGAAGCAGGTCTGCTTCATGGACTCAAAGTTCTCGATTCCAGAGTCGAAGAAGCAGTGGCCCTCTTTTGCCTCCAAATTGAAAAGTGGGAAAGTGAAAAAGGGCAAACGATGCTTACTCTGGACAGGCAGCTTGGCAGGTCAAATGGACAGGCTCGGCGGACCTGATTCTCACTGATTGGCTTTATAGGCTCCGTCTCCGTTTCTCCCATCACTTTGGCCGTGAGGCCCAGCAAACTCAACGTTGCCAACCACGCCATTACGCCGACTCTTTTTCCTCTGATAGGTTCCCAATGAGAGGCTAGGGGAAGGGAAAGAAATCAACTGTAGCGGCACCTAAACTGGTTCTCTTTCCCAAGGTCACCCTCTGTCGTTTACCGGCTTTTTAAAAATCTCATTTTTTGACTGATAATTGTATTTCACTTGTTAATTTTAAAGTTTGCATGATTGATCAAATTATTGCCGATGCTTGTTTGCTTATAAATGCGAAACAGCGTGTGAAAAAGGACACCTGCATGGACACCTCTTATCATATACTGACACACTCAAGCAAACTCTACTCATTGAAGTGCGAAGTTTTGCTTGACAAGATGGCTCCCATCCAAACTATTCTCATAATGGCGACAGTTATTCCCCATTTCGCCAGATCGCAGAAAGTAGTGTTCGGAAAGCACTGCCCATCCGTTGCGGTTAGCAGTGAAGGAAGAAGATGAATGCGGGTGGTTGAGGTGTAAGAGAATTGATTGCAGCCACTGAAGGCTCCGTACGAGGAGAGCCGTTATCTGGGACAGTGGTACGAGATCGCTCGCTTCCCAGCTTGGTTCGAAACCAACCAAATCTGCAACTCCGCCCACTACGCCAGTCTTCCCAGCGGTCTCATTCAAGTCAACAATACTGGTTGCCCTGTTCACTTTTTAATCTTTATTTTTCACTTTCTTGCTTGGATTGGAAGGATACAACATTGCCAACGCAAGTGCACCGCGGTTTGAGTTTCAAGTTGGGGAAGCTATCGTCCGTGATGCGAAATTGGGCCATCTTGGGGTAGCTAAATTCTTTTGTGCACTACAAAATGAAATAAACTATGGGTATTTGATGAAGGTTCGATTTTCAAAGTTCCAGCCGTTTGGTCCCTACTGGGTGCTGGACACAGACTACGAGACCTACAGCGTTGTCTGGAGCTGCTCTATCAATCTTCCAGTTTTCCACGTCGAGTATGCCTGGATTTTGGCTCGAAGACCCCAAATCTCCGATCAACTATACTGTAAAATATTTCTTTTTTACCTTTTCCCCTTAGCCACTGCCTTGACATTCAGTTACGATTCTGAGTCGACTGGACAAGCAAGGCATTCCGGTTGGAGCCTTCGTGAAAACGCCACAAGATGAGCGCTGCGGTTGGACTTCTAGGTGATTTCTGATGCTGATTTATTAGAACTTTGCGGCAGTGGCCTTGAGCAGCAAAATATAGGTGAGCACACAAATATTGCCCAGACTCCCGGATCCAGATCAAAGATCGCAGGCGGTGAGGGGATTGGGGATGGGGAAGATGTTGGGGATCGGCTCTGCTGGACAGCCGCTGTTGAATGGCGCATTTCCTGGAAGCATTGAGTTGTGGAGTGGATTGGGTTCGGGAGTGGAGAGGAGAAGAAGAGAACCGGGAATGCGCTGAATGCTGTACATGACGCCGTCGTTGAAGGCACCGCTCACGGACTCCAGCTCAGCCTCCGACTCCACGTCCAAGGCCAGAGTGTTGCAGTGCATCCTGACAACAGCCGCTTCCTCAATCCCTGCTCTCACAAACAAAGAGCCCGTCTTGCCCGAAGTCCAGCAGTCTGGCGGGGATGCGGCGTCTGGTTATCTGGAAGGGGAGTGGGGGATGTAGAAGGTTGTAAATAGAAGGTATGGGATAGAAGGAACGCAGGCTAGGGCGTCGGCGGCGGCTTGACGCTGGCGCAGAGGCTGAGCCTGTAGGCCGTAGAGGCCTTTGTAGACGATGCGGAGCTTGGACTGGGCGGGGCTCTTGGCGGATGCCTTAAGGGCGGCCTTGTAGGGGGTGATGGGCGGGAAGGGGATCGGCGGCAGGATCGGCGTCTCGTAGGCAGGGGCCGGCGGGGGTGGCGGAGGAACATACGTATCCTTAGCCCAGCTTCCTTTCATGCCCAAAACTAAATAGGTAGAAGAGAAAGCGAGAACCACGATGGGTGTGTAAGAGGGCTGGATGGGTTGGATGGGGGTGTAGTGTGGGGCAGGTGGAAGGGTGTAGTAGGAGTGGCTGGGGGCTCGAGGCACGTAGCTGGGCTTCCTCAAGAGGTTCAAGGGGGATGTAAGAGGCAGAGGATGGGACGGAAGTAGGAAGAGCGAAGGAACGGGTATGATGGTCTGGGGTAGAGGGGCTGTTGGGCGCCGTAGCCGACGGTGTCGTGGGGGGCGCAGGCGAGGCAGAGGCCGAAGCCGAGGATGAGGGAGCTCCAGGGGCGCATCTCCATTCGAGCCATCTTCCTTCTTCTTCTTCTCTTCCCTCTGCTCTTTCTTGCCTTCTCTGCCCTAAGCAGGGTGCTTTTATAGTCGGCGGGATATGGGATGCGGGTTGGGGGATTCCGGTTGTGATTGGGGGTCGTCAATTTGCCGCTCCAGCGGTCCAGCTATGTCCCCGACGGCATTACGCTTGTACAAACACCGCCTGGGCCCAGGGCACTGGTGGACATGAGAAGAGGACAGGAAGGAGAAGAAGAGGAAGGCCATTGAGAGTCAGCTGGCTGGGGGGAGGGAAACGAGCCTTGATTTCCCTTCCGCCACCGGGGATGGCCGGTGGAATGGGGCCGTGTGAGTGGGGGAGGTTGAACGAGCGCCTTGTCCAGAGGCCCGCTGTGGGAGGGGCGAGGGTGCGCAGTTTCCATGCCGTGGCGTTTACGATACACTGGACGCCCTATCCGCTACCGATATGCCACATTGAGCCCCATTTCATCGCCCTACACCTCCTCTCCACCACCCCAGCCCTTTCTATCCAGGCCCACCAGCTGTTGACAAGAGGGGAGAAAAAGCAGTTGGAGGAGAGAAGAGAGAATGGGAGTGAACTGGGTAAAAGAAGTGGGATGATGGGGCGATGATCTATCCGGTGGGCTCTCCAGTGGAGCATGGCCTCCGTGGCTCTGTCTGCTTTCCTTTTAGGTCAATGAAGGAAAGGAATTGATTCTTGTCCAAATTGTAGGTCTCTACGGATGTCCTCGCCATAGCCGTCAATCGAGAGCGCTCATTCCTCGCCATCCTCACCCCTACTTCCCTTTCCATTCTCGCGACCCATGTACCTTACCTGCTCTATTTCACATACTTCTCAGTTTCTATACAATCTATTACATTTCATGCTCATTTCTTAAAGGGATGATAAAGATGGGAAGTTTTAGCCGATAGCAACGTTGGTGTGCAAGAACAGAGAAGCTACTGACATCGAGGAACGGGGTCACAACCATCGCGTTCTCTGGAAGCCAGACTCCTCGGCTGTCTGTGTCTCTGTTGCCCCCTTTACCCTCTCATACTAGCACTCTACTCATAGTACCTCATTTGAAGACTACGAAAAAAGCCTTGGAAATCTATCGTCTCCAGAGCAGCCCTGGTAGCAGCAAAAGCAATGCTCGAGTTTATGTTGAGGTTCTTCTGAGCCCACATTACAGTAGATGGTGCAAAAGAAAAAGATAGATCTGTTTCCAGAAAGAATCGGGTGATCCGAGTGTGAGAAAGACCTCACAAGATTTGTTCCTCAAGAATGATTTGCCGGGAGTCTCGTTGGTGCTGGGCCTTGTGGTTCGGCTCGCCTCTCCTGCTACCTGGTAGCTCCCTTCCCTTCCCACTCTCCCCCTTCTCTCAGTCTGCAATGGCTCTAGTGTGCTGGCCTTGCGAGAGGAGCTGTTGGTGGCTCTGGAAGACGGCTACTTGCACCGCCTCCTGTGGACAGGCCAGGTGCTGGAGGAGCTGAGCTTCCACCTCACCAAGCTTCCCTTCGCCCACGACCAGCTTCAGTCCAAACGTTCCAGCCCTCTCACCCCCCACCAGAAGCCCCAATCTCCTTCTGGTCTTGTCAGCGGGCTACCTGGAGGCACCGCGTGGGAAGGCGTTGTTCGTGCGCGACGCGGCCTACTCCCCACTAGTCGGCGGCTTCGCCATCGTCCTCTCCACCGGCCGTGCCGCCCTCCTCACCTCACCCTCTGCTCAGTTCCAGCCCAGTGTAGCTGCCATTTTCCCCTTTCTACGTGGCAGGAAGAAGTTAGCGAAGAGTGCAGAAGGTACTGGGCGTCTGGGCAGGGAGCCTAAGCGATGCCCTCGTCACCAGTGTGAACCACAAGTACCGCCTCCTGGCCTTCGGCACGCGCTCGGGCCACGTGGCCGCCTTCGCCTGCGACGAGAACACCGGCGCCCTAACCCTCGTCTACAGGGTCCTTCTCTCTCTTCCCCTCCTCTTAGATGCGTTTCTATTGACTGCTGTCTGAGGTGGGGCTGTCGGCAGCGGACAGTGCGGAGGGTGTGGGCGGTGGGGAGCTGGGCGGCATCCGCAGCCTGTCCTGGGCCCCATTCGGGACGGCGGTGCTGGCCTCGTGGACGAAGTCTCCGGTCCTGGCCCTCTTCTCCGTCTTCGGTGCCCAGCTCTGGAGCTCTGCTGAAGTCCAGGTCCCCTTCTGCCCTACCTCAAGCGAGCGTCTGGTAGGAAAAGAGAGTTTTGTGTACAGAAGTCGGGTGAGTGGGGGGATAGGTGCGTGAAGGCGGCGGAGTGGGGCCCGGAAGGGTTCCAGCTGCTGCTGGGCGATGCTCGTGGCCTGCGCAGTCTGGAGACCATCCGCTCCATCGCCCTCAACAACCCCATCATGGTCACCCTACTCCTGAGTGATAGAGGAGGAGGATTAATGTTAGGTTGAAGGAGGACGTGGAGAAGGTGGTGCTATTGTCTGAGAAGGGGGTGCTGCTAGCCCCAGAGCGTCTGCTGGAGGAGGGGGCGCCGGCGCCGGCGGGAGCCTGGACGCGCCTTCAGCTCCCCTGCGAGTATATGGCCGCCAACTGGCCCCTTAGAGTTCCGCTAATCCAGTCCTCGCTCTATTCTGGAGAGAGAATGGATGGGAGTTGAGTACTGCTGCGTGCGGGGGGAGACGATCGTGGTGGCGGGGACCAGAGGACTGGCCTACACGAGTCTCTCTCGCCTCGGACTCAGTGCTCCCAAATGGCGACTCTTCGGAAACGAAACCCAGGTATTGCTTTCACCCATTTTCGGCTGAATTTCTGTTTCACTTCTTTGGAAGCAGCTAGTCTGCAAACGGTGCATAACGGATGTGCTTCACTGCACCGAGTTGATGGTAAAGGAAATTTTGCTAGCCTAATTAGCCTGGCTTTAAGCTTTTTAGCGGGCCATATGATGCTGCAGCTAGCAGCTAGCGAATAAAAAAGAAAAATATTACAGCATTTGCTAAACTGTAGGAAAGAGAGATGCTAGTTTCCGGTGGTCTCGGCCTTTGGTCTGAGCTCATTATTGCCGCCTGTTACAATTTGGAAAAAGTAAGCCACTTTTTGCCAACCTTACTTCCATTGCATTCATTGATTACTTGAGAATCTGGACGAAATTCGCTTCTATCCGCTCAAAAGACAGCTGGACAACCTCTTTGTGACCAAAATGACCGTGGAAGCTCAGATTATGTCCATCTCACTCAAGGTTTCACCTCTTCTTCACCCATACAACTACTTACCACAAGGCAAGAGATTCTGGCGCACAGGAAAATGTGCTGGTGACATTTGACGTGGAGGCTCGAATTAGTCTCTACACTCTGGCCAAAGAAGGTGATTGGAGCGCTCGTTGCACGGACGCAAAAAAGAATATGTCTGTTTGAGGCGACGTGCCAAAGGTGTCAGCTTCGCGAATCGCCGAAGTGCTGATAAACGACGTGGTCTTCCATCCCGCCTGCGTCGTCAACGTCCACCTCACCAACCTCAACCACGACCAGAGTAGCCTATTCTTCTTTCAATGGAATGAGGCTGGGGGCGGAACGTAATGGTTTGGGAGACTCTGCGGAGTTCTGTAGCGGGGCCGATACGCTGCTGGTGAACGTGGCGGGGCGGCTGATCATGCTCAGTCCACAGCGCCTCCCCAGACTCTCTCCCAACAACACCCTCCTCAACAACAACACCCAGGAGTACCGCAACAAAGCCTCACAGCAGGTTTCCTCCCTCATCCTCAGCCACCACCAACTTCCTCCTTGAGCAGCAGCTCCCTCTGCAGCTGCAACAGCCGCTGCTCATCGCCTCTTACGTGGAGCAGGTCTGGCACGCTCCCGTCTCAAACCCAGCCACTGGTTACCAACCTCCCCTTCCATGTATTCAGCAATAGTGTTTGTTCACTGCAGGTCAACTGAGCCAGTCATTGTGGCTCCAGTGCGGCAGCCGAGGAATGAAAGTCTGGCTTCCCCTCAGCTCTGCCAAGGTTACAACCACATGCCAAGCTTCAAACGGGTGCTCATGGAGAGAACGTGAATGGGTTGACAGAGCAGCGGATTGGCGGGAAGCGGGGGATCCTGCGGCTCATTGAACAGCCGAGATTATCCACGCTCCTCAGCCCCATTCATCAGCAAGCGCATCATGCTACCCTTCGAAATAGACGTCCTCCCATTGGGTATGCATATCCACACATGCTGGAAGAGAAATAAAGGAAGTAGGCAAAGCGTTGAAGTGATGCGAAGTGAGGAGTGCCTTGGAGTGGGCGTGGAGTCAGTGCTAGGCCCAGGCAGCCAGCAGACTGTGCCAAGCTGGAGCCCGCATAGGAAATCCGGACTCTTCCTCCATCATATCCTCAAACAGCTCCTCAAGGTCCCTCTCCCACTTTCCAACACTCCCTCCCACCGCAAAAGCTTCTTCTGCAGCGCAATCTGGGTCTGTATGCTCTGGAGATCGCGGCCTCCTGCAAAGGCCTGCCCTACTTTGCGCACGTGATGGAACTCCTGCTGCACAACGTCCTGGACGAAGAGACGACCTCCTCCGAGGCCATCCCAGGCACCTCTAGTCATCCTGGAGGGAGGCAGAATGAAGAGAGGCTGGGAATGCTGCAGATCCACTACTGCCGCGCGTGGTGGCCTTCATAATGGAGTTCCCGGAGTTCCTGCGCACGGTGGGCCACTGCGCACGGAAGACGGAGCAGACGCACTGGCAGCACCTCTTCGCCTCCGCCGGGAACCCCGCAGACCTGTTCGAGGAGTGCGTGAGGCTCGGGCACCTCTCCACCGCCGCCTCTTTCCTCATCGTCCTACAGAACATGGAATCCCCCGCCGCCGCCAAGGAACACGCCGCACAGCTCCTCGAGGCCAGTCTTGAAAGTTCCTTCTCTTCCAGCATCTTTCCATTGCCTCCCTCTCCATTGGCTGAACCATTGAAGGCTGTGAATGGGGCATAGCGCATGAGATCGTGCGCTTCCTGAAAGCTATCGATCCTCAGGACATTGACTCGCCCCCTAGAACACCCATGTTCACCTTTCTTACTCTACTTTACCTGGTCATGAAAGAAGAATGGTGACTGAATTGAGGAGTGGGAAAGCAGCAGGACCAAGTGGGATGCCCAGGCTCAGCCTAGCCACACCCACTGAGGAAGCCGATGCATTCGTCTATCAGTCCATCGGTGAGAATTTCTCTCTCTTCATCATTATCATCTCCTCCAACCTGTGCCCTGTAGGAGGGATCAGTCGAGCTCGGCACAGCAGCCTGAGCAGCCCGCCTCCTCCCGCCTCCTCGCCCAAGGACAGCAGCAAGGAGGAGCAGAAGGCCAAGCCCAAGCTGAAAACCGCTCGCAGCTCCACCGCCGCCTCCGACGACCCCCAACAGCAGCGTCGTCTCTCCTCCCTCGGGAGTCTGGAGACCGGGGACGAGGCCGCCAACCCCGTCGCCGCTGCCCTCGACGCCACACTCCGCCGATTTGCCCGTCAGTTGCTCGCCTCTGCCCGCCTCAAGGTCCGCCCGCTCTAGAGCTTGGCTTGGACTGAAGGATGAAGGAGGGTGGGGGTTGAGGACCTGGGCGCATTCGCGGCGCACTTGGACTTCCATCTGGTGCTGTGGCTGGGGACGGAGCGAGAGCGAGCAGCGCCCGTACAAGACTTCCCCTCTGCCCTCGCCCGCCTACACTGCGACTTCGCATGGCCCTATCCTCTACTCAGCGCTGCTCTTGTCAACACGCTTCAGAGGAGGATGGCGGCCACATCTCTTGCATCCTCCCCTACAGCCACCTCCAAGAGACCAACTGCACTTCACGTTCCATACTCTCACTCTAAGTCCTATATGCCGAAAGTAGTGGTGTGGGAGGTGCTGACGACACGTGAGGCGAGTCAGGACTCGGGAGTGCAGATGCTGGACCTTCGACTTCGCGAAGGCGCCGCTGATGCTCAGACCAAAGCTCTCCTGATGCGCCAGCAGCTTTCCATCGGCGGCAAGAGCCCAAACGACGACAACGCCTCCAACAACAACGGCCTCCTACAGGCTCAGCTACGACCGCCCAGTCAGCTCCACAAAAGCCTCACCCAACAGAGCCTAGCTGGTCGCTCTTCCTCCTCTACTCTGCTCCTCTACTCGTCTCGTCATGGACATGAGTGAGAGCAGGGAGCGAAATGACGGAGGACTCGTGGGCGACGCGTGGGGGCGCCAGTTCTCCGCTGGAGGCCCCCGACTCCCCGCTGGCAGAGCCGGACTGGGAGGGTCTGGAAGCTCTCTGCGGGGAGGCCGCTGCCAGGGGAAGCCCCGCCGCTGAGGCTCAGCTACGCTTCCTCCAACAGCTCATGCTCGAGGCTGCCTGCCTCGACTGGTCCCTCCTTCTCTGCATCATCCTTAGGTCTTTCCTCGTCCCTTTTTTCACCCTCCTACTCCACTACTCACTCATTCTCTAGGGACTTTGTGGGGTTGGGACGAGCGATCAGTGTGAGTGCGGTCAACATCAATGGCGGTCTGGACTCACCGGCGGTGAAGCGATTGAGAAAGGTTCCAGGAATCGGAGAGGGACTGATGTGAAGCGGCTGGGTTTTGAGGGCCTGGAGCGACTGGAGGACTGGGCGGAGTCCAACTGCCTGGCCTACAAGGCCATCATCGTGGCGGTGGCGGGGCACCTGGACTCCGTCCTCGCCGCCGTCCCCGCCAGCGCTGTCCTCCCGCCCCGATCCGACACTCCACCGCCTCCCCCGCCCGTGGAGCCGGCGCCGGGGACGGAGAGGAAGAAGAACACCCCGCCGCCCCTCACCATCTCCACCACCACCCCGGACCGCATACACGTGGACATCGTCAGCCCTATCACGCCCGGCGATGGTGACCAACAGGGCAACTGTGCTCTTATGTAGATAGATTAGGACGGAAGGACGCTCATGTCCGGGTTTTATTGGAGGTGGAAACAGAATCCTTTTACGCCTTAGGAGCTGGAAGCCTATCTGTTTTATTTGTATTTACGGGGAGCTATGTGATGGTTCTGCATTTCTAGTTTGCCGGCAAGCAAAAGGGACTATTTTCTCAAGCTGAAAAGTTTCTCAGACTTTTCCGATACCTCGCATCGAATGCGCTGCAGCACAAAAAGACAAAAGGTAAAACTCAAAGAAACACCATGGCAGCAAAACGAGCCAAAGAAATCCAGAAGAAATATCGACACTCTCTGGCTAATGTCCAAAAGCATTCATCCAAAAAGAAATCCGCAACAAAAAACATAAGAAGGAGGCTTAATTGGATTGCTTTGGAGTGGGCGGTTGGAGATCTGAGGGACTGGGCAGGGTGCTGGGCGTGAAAGCTTTGGGTAGGAGCTCAGCGGGAGACATGGAGATGCAGTGTCGCTTGTCGGGTGTGATGGCGTGTAGCATGAGCGGGGCCTCATCCGTAGAGAACTCGACGAGGAACTGGCGACAGGCCCCGCAGGGGAAGCCCGGAGCCGAGGTCAGACTGCACACCACCACCATGTCCGTGAACCTGCACTCTACCTCTATTTCACATCTTCCCCAGCCAGCTTCTGTGCTCCGAACTTCTGGCAACCATCAGAGACGGCCTTGACGATGGCCGTCCGCTCTGCGCAGATGGTGAGGCCGTAGGAGACGTTCTCCACATTGCACCCTCCCCACACTCGCCCATCAACCCCTCTCACTGCTGCCCCTACCTTCAACGCCGACCGTTCCTGAAGTCCTTTTTGGAGCAGGAGGAGAGTAAACGTGAAATTTGCTGTAAGGGGCGTAGGCATGATGCATGGCAGCCACAGCGGCGTCCTTGAGCGCCTCAAGAGCAGTCTCGGGATTCGGCGCCATCGACTGCAAGTCTGGGCTAGCGTGCCTCGCGTGTGCAAGAATGAGAGAGCCTCTTTGCCAAAGCACACACACCGTTTATTCTGCCTACGCACAGCGCATGTGGCGCACAGATTTACCCTCGCTGCCGCAGTTCGCCCAAAGCTATTCCATACTGCCTCTCTTGCTTCTATTATCCCTTTGAGCTTTCGCTTTGGAGATTAATCTTGATTTCGCAAAGAAAATATCACAGATCACCGCGAGATTGAAGGCACAGAGCGCTGCAGACAGATTCCATAAAACAGCTACATTGCAATCATCGCATTCTAACATCAAACAAACTTGATCACACTATGTTTCTTGCTGTCTGATAGCCTCTTATTTGTCGTCTAAGCAATGTCCTCATGCAAATTTGGCCAATCTAATTTAATTGATATTAGCCTAAATTTAGAAGCAAACTAGAGAACTATAGGGGAGTGCTAGAATGAAATGATAAAAGGGTATGTTAGACATTGCTTAGAGGACATAGGTGGCGTGCTGTTGATGGTAGAGAGCGCGATCGCCCTCGGGGAGGTCGGAGAAGTCAGAGTTGTGCCTGGAGGCGGGGGCGTTCATGGATTCCGTACTCCCCAACAACGGCATCAGGGACTCCCCGGTCCGCGAGCCTCCCACCTCGCTGTCACTTCGCTTACCCACCACATGACGCAGCTGAACAGGGCAGGAGCTGAAGGGCAAGAAAAGTGAGAACTTGGCTGTGACCTGAGTGAGGGAAAGGTTGAGGTCCTTGAAGAGCTGCATTTGAAAGATGCCGATGATGATGACGGCGAATCCGCAGATGTTGCCCAGGACGTCGAGTGGGCCCAGTCGCTCCCACTCCTTGAACAGGATCCCGCTCGCCAGGATCACAAACGTCGTGAAGAACACGTAGTAGATCGGCGTCACCTTAAAAGACCCCAATGGAATCATGCAAAGGTGTTAGGACAGGGCATACGATAGAAGTATTGAAGAGGTCGAGGCTTTTGTTGAGGTAGTTGAGCTGGACGGTGATGCAGAATACAACCCCAAAAACGAAGACCCACGTCAAGGGATTCCCCATTTGATTCAGCCCCTCCATGCTCTCCTTTATTGCCAGGCCCACGCCTTCAATTTCATGATATTTTCAAGCTCAGAGTAGGATTGAAAACAAGTCAACCTTTGCATCCAACGACGGAAAGGGAGCCAATGAGGCTGCAGATGAGGATGTACACCTGAAGATTTTGAATCAGTGGTTCTGCTATTATTGGAAGGTAAGTGTACTAGGATGTTGGTGCTACCCGCCTTGGGTGCGACGTAGAATACTAGAAGAAATGAGAAACCCGCAACTCCGATCACGTACACTATCCATGCGCTGTCCATCATCATCATACCCAGCTCCTTGACGCAAGAGTTTCTTAGGGCTGACCTAAGGGGTTGAGGGAGTGGGAGTGGTGACCTGCATAGTGGCCACATTTTCCTCCTTTGGAGAGTGTATGACGACGACGGTGGAGCCAAGGAGACAAATGGCGCAGCCGAGCTTGCCCAACAAGTTCAGTTGCTCGTGCAACAGGCGACTTGACAGCACCGTCGTCACCAGCACCGACAACGCCCCCAATGGCGTCACCTACTCACACCCCTTCTTTACTCATGCCTCCCTGCAGGTGATGAAGGGGGAAGGGAACGAGAGAGGCGGGGGCGAAGGCGTAGGCGATGAAGTTGAAGGCTTCTCCCAGGCCCATGGTGAGCACCCCGGCCCACCACATCCAGTCCCGAAGATAGCCGTGCCCGCCCGCACCCGCTCGAGCCCCCTCCCTGCGCTCATCCCTCATTCTCCTCTCCACTCTCCCTCTGCTCCCCCCTCACTTGCTGCATAGTCGGATGAGGGCCTTCTTCTTGAGGATGAAGGAGGAGCCGATGAAGAGGGAGGAGGAGATCGCAAGTGCGAGTCCGATGTAGAAGTCTTCCTGCCTGCTGCCTCCACCTCCCACCAGCAGCCCCGCTGTCGGCTCCGTTGTGCTTCAATTCCACTCCACTCATCGCATCCAACATTTTTCATGCCACTCATTCATCATTGCCGTTAGTCAGGCCAATGAGCTTGGTAGTAGAGAATTTTGCAGATGACAAACTATCATAGCTACATTAGTCATCGACCATTCTTTCACTTCTCAATCTGTTGGATTGGATTGGCTGGCAGCAAAGCTCGGGGAGGGAATGAAGTTAATGCTGCAATGGAGCCGTTGGGTTTAAAGACAGGCCGACAAGCTGGAAGGAAAAATATGTGGAATAATCGGCTTACTTATTCAAGGGATGAGTGTTCATAGTGTTCGTTTTAGTCAATACCTGCGTCGAATGATCCTTTCTTGTGTGTTCAGAAAGACTATCTGAGCCCAATGTTGATTCATTGTTATCTTTGTTTAAAGAAAAGCGGAGCCTTAGAAACTCTACAAAGCTGATTGGGGCGCTGAATGGGAAGTGGAACCTCTGGGAAAGCGTGGCAGAGAGGACGGTCTTCTCTGGAAAGACGAGAACATTGCTCATGCCGGGCGCACTCTCTTCACCCCTGCTTCCCCATCTCCTCTCCCATGCTCCACTGGAACGCCGAGCACTTATCTAGATTGTTGTGAGGGAACTGAGGCGGGGGGAGGAAATGCCGTGTGCTGGTTAGAGGGAACTAAGGGCGGGGCAAGGCACGTTCCCCTGCCCCTGCCCCCCCAAGATCGCTGCAGGAGCACCCCAATGCGCAGTTTCTTTTTTCACCAACTTCAACTGCTTGCGCGCATTGGAATCTTTTTTCGTTTATGATTTCTGATGTATTGGAATTGAAGCATAAGTGAAGATGAGTGACCAACGAGTGCCGGAGTTGGGGCGAGTGAGTCAGGACTTGGACGCTGCTTCCATTCTAGGAGCTGGTGCGCTGAATGAGGAGGACAGCGGCTTCCGCAAGGCTTCTGGTGCACGCTGCCGCATCTCTAACCGCTCCCTCGCCAAGGCACAAGCTTCTGCCGCCTCCTTGCTCCAGGAGGACGCAGCTGGCAACCGTCAACACAATCCATCACCTCCCTCCACCAGCACACACGCTGGCTTCAGCAAGCCAGCCGCCAAGAAGAAAGCTGGTCAGGATCCTCGAGTGGCCGCCTTTGCTGCCGACCTCGCGGCTTTCCAGAGCTCCTTCCCCTCCTCCTCATCCACTACCGATACGGAACAGCCATTCACCTCACCATCCCCCAAGCGTCTAGCCATTCAGCCTTCCACGTCCAGCAGAGCTTTCTCTGGATTCGCTACTGCGGCCGGCGGTTTCAGTCGCGTCTCCTCATCAGCCCTCGCCGCCGTCAAAGCCTCCCCTAACCCTGCTGCCTCCACATCGCCTCCCAGCAACAATCAAAGCCCGCCCTCATCATCCCACTTCGCCCCCGCTGCCCCTACTCCGCCAACTCACCGACAGCACAACCCCAGCCCCACGCCCAGCTCAAGCGCTCTACCTCACCCAAAAGCAGGCCAATCGAATTCGACACGATCTGGGACAACAGAAGAGGAACATGGGGAAAAGAAGAGCTTCCATTTCACTGGATTCGCTTCTGCCGCCGGCGGCTTCAAGCCCGTCTCCGATGCGGCACTGGCCAAAGTTCGCGCCGCCCATCCTCAACTCCAACTACACCTACTACAGTCCGAAGCCCCTTCCCCCAAGAAGCCATTGCTCAGCCATTCTCCTCACCCTTCCCTTCCCAAGTCAATAGCTCCCCCGGACTCTCCCGCTCCAGCGCCTGTCAATCTTCGCTTCCAATCCCCAGCTACGGCAACCCCGCCTCCGGGCCCCCATCGGCCATTCTCCACTGCCAGGACGCCAGCCGGGCGAAGGCCTTCCGCCAGCGCAAACTCCGCCTTTCGGGTCCCGCTCAGGAGGAAGCCCTTTCGTCCGCCCAGGCCCGATTACACCGCCTCTCCCGCCACATCTCGTATCTTCCATTTCATCTCTTCTGCCTCTCTACGTCTCTTTCTTTTGTAGACGAAACGGAGCCTGGGGATGAGCAGAAGGCGCCAGAGCAGGAGGCAGATGAGGTGGAAGAGGCGGATGAGAAAGAGCTTCAACTGCTGCCCTTCTCTGCCCATGAGACTGGTGGGCGAACGGGGGATGGACGCGGCGTTCGTTTTGCAGTCCTCCGCTTGTTCCCAGCCCTCGTCTCAGCCCACTAACTCTAGCAATGGAATTTAATTGAATGAGTAGTATTGTAGTACGAGGAGCGCACTAGCAAAGGAAAACTGCTCACCAGAACAGCAGCCCAAGAGCAGAGGGCGGCTGAGAATTTCGAGCAGCGCCAAGCTGAGCAGATGGAAGATTTACAGGCTCGCTACAGCAATGGTCTCTTTTCCTTTTCTGTCACTGCTCTCTGGAAAGAAGAAGGTGTGTTGCCAGGCTTAGAATCCTCGCAAATGAGTGAGGCTAGCCAGGTAGGAGATGAAGAGGCAACAGACGAGGAGAGTGGAAAGGGCCTTTGGCGAGCCTGCAAGCGTGCCAAGGATCCGGAGAGCTATTTCGTGCCCTTCATCCTTAGTTATCCCAGATGAAAAGGAAGTAGTCTATGCCATGAATGAAGGCTGCTCTGAGTGGAGCTCAAAGGGCAGAAGTGAGGCGATATCGAGAGCGACGCATGGAAGCCAAGCATGCACAGGCTCGCCAGGTTCTCTTGCCTATCCTCCAATCATTCTCCATACCCTCCAATCATAGTCCTCATCATACCCTCTTGCTGAAGGCATTGAAATCGGTAATGGAAGGATTCGGCGGGAAAATGAAGCGAGATGTGCGAGCCTACACCGACTGCATCGTTTTGGACCTTCAAAGCCCTAACCATTCCACCTGTTTTTCTTACCACTCCAGCAGAATATGCTAAAAGAAGAGGTAGGCATAAGATGTTTTGAGGGAGTGAGCTGCGCGTTTACGGCGAGCCGGAGATGGTGTCGGAAATGCTGCGGGAAGGCCGCTCTTTCATCGGCACCCAGCTCAGCACCCGCCAAATCTCCAAGCCTGCCCAAGGTTGCTTCGAGTCTGGCAGAGAGAAGAGTGCTAGGTAGAGGAGAGTTGAGGGCAAAGCAGCGTGAGTCTGGTGACGTGTCGTGAGACGCAGCTGGTGCGGGATGCGAGCGTGAAGCGGGCGGATCTGGGCCCCCTCTGGGCCCCTCGTCAATCACTCTCCATCGCCCAGCTTCAGCAGATCAGCGCACCAACCCTCATTCCCTATTTGGACTTCGTTCTTCTACTATCCTCCTTCACTCTCTATGCCAGATTGGTGGGATTGGCCTGGCGCGAGGGAGCGCAGCGACCGTCAGCGCCCAGGCCCTCTTTTCGACCCAGGTGTATGTTTTCAGTGTTAATGCTAGATCTTAATTTTGATAAGGCTCTGGCTCGCCACAGGCAAATCCAATCGATTTAATTCTTTTTGCATTGGAAACAGCATCCACAAATTAGTCTACACTCGCGAAAACTGCCCCAAAAACATAGTATTTTATGAAGAAAAACAAAAAACAAAGTGCCGTACGAACTCCTTCTGCTGCTCCTGCTGCTCCTGCTGCTCCTGCTGCTCCTGCTGCTGCTCCTGCGCATCTGCGAATGAACGGGTGGAGGCATTCATTTTATTCCCCCCCCCCCACACCCCCTCCCTCGCGACCTTGGGCCTCAATCAAACAATTAAAAATATGCTTTTAGCCACGTGAGGCCACATGCGCCAGTGGTGTAGTGGTGAAAGCGATTGGGCAGCTGGATGAAGCAGGCAAGTTCGAATCCTTCTCATGCGTTCATTTTTATTTTTGTATTTGTAAGATGGAGAAAATTACTGATACCATCGGCAGGTCAAAAAGAAAGCTCTTTTTTCCCAAAATCGATTGCCCCGAGTGTAAAGCCAAGGAATTTCCCAATTATTTTTTGCTTATCAATAATTTTCCATAGCATTTATCATTTTTAAAACTTGATAAATTAATTCATTTATTCATTAATTACTTTTTACGTATATATTTATTGATTTAATAAAATTTTAACTAAATATATAACCAACAATATAAGAAATAATGAACATATATTTGACATAATTTTATTTTTGCATGTTTAAAGTTGAGGAAATAAAAGGTACCATCGGCAAGCCGAAAGTAAAGCTCTTTTCTCCCAAAAATCGACTGCCCCGAGTATAAAGCCAAAGAAATATTCCTACTACTAATGGAATCTGCTGTGTCATCTGTATTTTGTTTGAGCGCGCATGAAAAGAGTCCTGGAACTGCGCGCGAAAACAAAATGCAAATGCCCCACAAGCAGATTCCATTAGTAGTAGGAATATTTCTTTGGCTTTATACTCGGGGCAGTCGATTTTTGGGAGAAAAGAGCTTTACTTTCGGCTTGCCGATGGTACCTTTTATGATATGTAGGTTGGTGTGTTGGTGGGTAAGCGAGGGGATGGGGAGGCGGACGTGGTGTACCTGAGCGACGGGGAGGATGGGCTGGTCAGCCTTCGCTTGGCCGCCACATTGGAGAAGCTAAGGTGCTCCCTTCCTGGGCTTGAAGAAGGGCTTGTGAAGGGATGGATTGGAGGCTGAAGCTGGGCGGTCCGGGAACCCTGCTGGAGGTTGAGAACGCGCGATTGGTTGCGGCTCAGGATGAACGAGCTCGCTTGCGACTGCTGAAAATGAGCGCTGACTTACGAACTCTCCTCATTCCACTCGACAGCAAGAACGTCATGCCACCGGCGGCGCATCCGATTCAAGCTAAGCTTCAGGTTACATTTGGCCCCCTTCTCGCATTTCACCTTCACTAGAACTCCCACAGTCTAGCATAAACTCGCCTGCTTTAACGCACTAAAAAGCATCTGCAATCAGTTGTATCTGTTCTAACGAAAATTTGTCCCAAAAAATGATGAGGTTCCATAAGAATTCGATTGCAGGAAGATCGTAACGGATTTGTGCGAAAGCTGCAAGACAAACTAAGGAAAATCCAAGGCTAGAATTATTCCAAGCCTGCTGTGATACGCTGAGATTTTACGCATTGCTCCACAATTGGCCATTTCATTCCTTATCTGCGATAAAAACAGAGCTTATTCAAAAGTGTAACTGTGTGCCCTGACTAATTCTCAAACTCAATAGGATTTGATCAACTCAGGTAGCATCCAGATGGCATCGACTTTTTCGGACCCCGATCGTATTCAAAGCGTTGTTAAATGCCCGAAATGCCCTGGGCTTCATTTCAAGGGGAATTTGGAGGCAGGGGTACATGTTTTGCGCTGTCATTTAGGAGAGCCCTGGATTGGCTGGAACTGCGGTGAATGCTTCTTCAAAACGCTCCGTTTCCCCTCACTCCTGGCCCATTGCTTCCTTGAAACCCATTCTCTTACCGCTATCAAGTAAGCCTTGTTTCACTTTCTTCTTTGCTTTTCTGCTCGTCACTAGCCCTTGCCGTTCCTTTCCAGGAACTGCCTCACGCCTGATAGCAGCCTAGGTGCAGCCATTCTGGACTTTCTCAAACGCCCGCCAGAGACCTCCAGTCCTCCAGCGAAACCTGCCAGTGAGCAAACCGCCAGAACTCCCATTCAATCTACCAAGCCAGCTCAAACAAAGCGCAAGGGCAGAAGCGGACGAAAATCAGGCCAGGCAACAAGCCAATTGGACGCGAGTCTTTGGACAGGGGTATCGGAGGAGGTGGAAGGGAGTGGTGGTGGAGGAGAGGCAGTGCAGTGCGCCAAGTGCGGCTACGGCTGCAGAGCGACGGGGGGACTGAGCCAGGAGGAGGTGCTGGTGAGCCACGTCTGCTTCTGCCTGCGCATCAAGCCCTTCGCCTGTTCCCGCTGTCCCCTGCCGGTGGCCTTCTCCGCCCGCTTCGACGCGGCGAGACACACGGGAGCCTGTGGACCGGAGGCTGGGGTGCGGATTCCGAGGCGGCGGGAGAGCGAGTACGCCGTGCGAAACGGACTCAAACGCTGCTTCCCTCAGCTGGACATCTACTGGCTTGGATTTGAGCAGGAGAAAGAGTGATTCGAAGAATTTATCAATCAATGACATAGTGGATATTTGTGGTGAAGTAATGGGGAGCCAATGAAGACGGTGCTGGAAGTAAATTACAATGGTACAAAATGCAATAAAACAAAAATTCTAAATTTCTTTAAGAGAGCTTTTGTGAGAGGTTGAAAAGTGGGACGGACAAAAATGTTTACCCCCCTTTTTTATATTTTTTATGAAAAGTATACATGTTTTTAAGACTTTTGGTAGAGTATGGGTGTTCAAAACTCAAAATTCGATTTTTGGCGAATTTTTGAATGTCAAAAATTGGCCGATTTTTTAATCATCTATAACTCTCGATCTGCTCAACGGATTTTGATGATTTGACCACCAATCGAACCGTCTCAATGAGAAGAATATTTTGTTTTTTTGTTCATTTCTCTACGATCATTTCTTGCCGAGTTATTCACGAAAAATCAGTTTTTCAGTTTTCAAATTTTCAATAAATTTATATTTTCGAAGTAAAATTTTCATTTGCGCCAGACGAGACCCATTTTTTCTGAAATTTCAGGTAATTTTACTTATTTGTACCAATCTATAACTTTGAAAGCCTTGGACCATCAGAGATATTTGAGGTTGAAAATTTGCATTCTCATATTGGCCCTATGTTATAGCATAGGCAAAAAATGAGCAAAAATTTTTTTGTCTCTGAATGCCAATTTTTTAGCCCAATAAATTTCTTTTAACCTGTATCCATCTAGCTGTGTGGTTTTTAGCTTCAGTTTTGACCTTTGAGTGCGATAATTTTGACTGCAACTTTGCATATGCTACAACACAGCCTATGCTACAGCATAGGGAAAAACAATATCAAAATTATCGCACTCAAAGGTCAAAACTGAAGCTAAAAACCACACAGCTAGATGGATACAGGTTAAAAGAAATTTATTGGGCTAAAAAATTGGCATTCAGAGACAAAAAAATTTTTGCTCATTTTTTGCCTATGCTATAACATAGGGCCAATATGAGAATGCAAATTTTCAACCTCAAATATCTCTGATGGTCCAAGGCTTTCAAAGTTATAGATTGGTACAAATAAGTAAAATTACCTGAAATTTCAGAAAAAATGGGTCTCGTCTGGCGCAAATGAAAATTTTACTTCGAAAATATAAATTTTTTGAAAATTTGAAAACTGAAAAACTGATTTTTTGTGAATAACTCGGCAGGAAATGATCGTAGAGAAATGAACAAAAAAAACAAAATATTTTTCTCATTGAGACGGTTCGATTGGTGGTCAAATCATCAAAATCCGTTGAGCAAATCGAGAGTTATAGATGATTAAAAAATCGGCCAATTGTTGACATTCAAAAATTCGCCAAAAATCGAATTTTGAGTTTTGAACACCCATACTCTACCAAAAGTCTTAAGAGAGCTTTTCTGAGAAGGTCAAAATTTTTGAAATAGAGGGACGGACAAAAATTTTTACCCCCCTTTTTTATATTTTTTATGAAAAGTAGACATGTTTCTAAGACTTTTGCTAGAGTATGCCTGTTCAAAACTCAAAATTCGAATTTTGGCGAATTTTTGAATGTAAAAAAATGGCCGATTATTTAATCATCTATTGCTCACGATCTGCTCAACGGATTTTAATGATTCGACCACCAATCGAACCGTCTCAATGAGAAGAATATTTTGTTTTTTTTGTTCATTTCTCTAGGATCTGTTCCTGCCGAGTTATTCACAAAAAATCAGTTTTTCAGTTTTCAAAATTTCAAAAAATTTATAATTTCTAAGTAAAAATTTCATTTGCGCCAGACGAGACCCAATTTTTCTGAAATTTCAGGTAATTTTACATATTTGTACCAATCAACAACTTTGAAAGCCTTGGACCATCAGAGATATTTGAGGTTAAAAATTTGCATTCTCATATTGGCCCTATGTTATAGCATAGGCAAAAAATGAGCAAAAAAATTTTTGTCTCTGAATACCAATTTTTTGTCTCAATAAATTTCTTTTAACCTGTATCCATCTAGCTGTGTGGTTTTTAGCTTCACTTTTGACCTTTGAGTGCAATAATTTTGACTGCAACTTTTCATATGCTATAACACTGTCTATGCTACAGCATAGGGAAAAACCATATCACTATTTTCATACTCAAATGTCAAAAGTGAAGCTAAAAACCACACAGCTAGATGGATACGGGTTAAAAGAAATTTATTGAGCCAAAAAATTGGTATTCAGAGACAAAAAATTTTTTGCTCATTTTTTGCCTATGCTATAACATAGGGCCAATATGAGAATGCAAATTTTTAACCTCAAATATCTCTGATGGTCCAAGGCTTTCAAAGTTGTTGATTGGTACAAATATGTAAAATTACCTGAAATTTCAGAAAAATTGGGTCTCGTCCGGCGCAAATGAAATTTTTACTTAGAAATTATAAATTTTTTGAAATTTTGAAAACTGAAAAACTGATTTTTTGTGAATAACTCGGCAGGAACAGATCCTAAAGAAATGAACAAAAAAAACAAAATATTCTTCTCATTGAGACGGTTCGATTGGTGGTCGAATCATTAAAATCCGTTGAGCAGATCGTGAGCAATAGATGATTAAAAAATCGGCCATTTTTTTACATTCAAAAATTCGCCAAAAATCGAATTTTGAGTTTTGAACAGTCATACTCTACCAAAAGTCTTAGAAACATGTCTACTTTTCATAAAAAAATATAAAAAAGGGGGGTAAAAATTTTTGTCCGTCCCACTTTTCAACCTCTCACAAAAGCTCTCTTAAAAACATGTATACTTTTCATAAAAAATATAAAAAAGGGGGGTAAAAATTTTTGTCCACCCCTCTATTTCAAACTTTTGACCTTCTCAGAAAAGCTCTCTTAAGTAAAAGAACAAAAACAATTGGAAAAGGTACGAAACAATAACTCTTGAGCTTCAATTGAGCCATCGCTGAGCGACTTCTTCCAATTTTTCCATCGCATCCAGATGCTGGAAAAAGCTGTTTTGGCCTAAGACAACAGTTGGAAAACTGGCAAAACCTGGGCGCGTACGGAGAGGAGGAGGCGATATTTGCTGAAGTCCGTCGAGTTCATTTGGCGTCCTTAAGAGGCAGTTTGCGAGAGGATTGAGAGGCCTTGTAGGAGGGGTATTCCACTTAGCAAAAATCGAAGGTTCGAGTTGGGAATCGTGATCAGGCTATGGTTTTGGTCCATTTAGTTGTGATCTCAGCCCAACAAACCCTGGCTCAAAATATTGCTTAATCGCTGAGAAATGGCCATTTTTCTAACACCTACTTTTTTGACCTATGGATGACCTAAAAATCGATTTTTGGCAAATTTCAACCAAGTTTTTTTGACCAACCACAGACTATTATATATTAATCGAACCGCAAAACTATGACAAATTTCATAGTGACAATGATTTTTTCCAAAGGGAAAATTTTTTTAATTGATTTTCCAAAAAACCGATTTTCGCATTTTGCAATTTTAGGCACAAAAAAACTGATTTCCAAAAATGATCAAATAATTCAAGGCTAAGACCTAGCCTATCTTTTTACTCACATTCTTGCCGTCATTTTGGTATATAACACTTTGCAAAAGGCGATGTATGAATCGGAAAAATTTTTGATTGAAAATTTGCACTTCAATTTTAGCCCTATGTTATAACATAGGCAAAAAATGGCCAAAAAATTTTTGTTCCCAAATTTTGAATTTTTCGGCATGAAATGTTCAATTACGACTCCCTCCACCCCGCTGTATCATTTGTTTCCCCAGAATTTGTTTGAATCTGCTCAAACTGAAATGCCCATTTTCCTATGTTATAGCATAGGCAATGTTAAAGCATAGGAAAATGGGCATTTCAGTTTGAGCAGATTCAAACAAATTCTGGGGAAATAAATGATACAGCGGGGTGGAGGGAGTCGTAATTGAACATTTCATGCCGAAAAATTCAAAATTTGGGAACAAAAATTTTTTGGCCATTTTTTGCCTATGTTATAACATAGGGCTAAAATTGAAGTGCAAATTTTCAATCAAAAATTTTTCCGATTCATACATCGCCTTTTGCAAAGTGTTATATACCAAAATGACGGCAAGAATGTGAGTAAAAAGATAGGCTAGGTCTTAGCCTTGAATTATTTGATCATTTTTGGAAATCAGTTTTTTTGTGCCTAAAATTGCAAAATGCGAAAATCGGTTTTTTGGAAAATCAATTAAAAAAATTTTCCCTTTGGAAAAAATCATTGTCACTATGAAATTTGTCATAGTTTTGCGGTTCGATTGATATATAATAGTCTGTGGTTGGTCAAAAAAACTTGGTTGAAATTTGCCAAAAATCGATTTTTAGGTCATCCATAGGTCAAAAAAGTAGGTGTTAGAAAAATGGCCATTTCTCAGCGATTAAGCAATATTTTGAGCCAGGGTTTGTTGGGCTGAAATCACAACTAAATGGACCAAAACCATGGCCTAATCACGATTCCCAACTCGAACCTTCGATTTTTGCTAAGTGGAATAGCCCCTCTGAATCCTCTCGCAAACCGCCTCTTAAGCAAACATTGATTTTTGCTGCTTTTTCGCTGGGCACATGCAAAAATGGACTGACCTCCGTGAAAAAGGCGTTCCCTTCTGGTTTTGATGTTTTCGATTGGGTCCCGCAGACACATCATGGCCTCAATGTAGGCCAACTCTTTCCTCAAATGGGAGGAGGCGGGAAAGAGGAAAGGATACCAGATCCCCGCAGCGGCGACTCCAAGCGTCTAGGAAATGCAGCGGCGTTTCCAAGCTCAGCAGCTCCGCCAACTTGCCCACCTCCAGTCGCACTCCCAATCCTCGCACCCCCACCTTCACACCCGCCGTCGGACGTCCCCTAGAGCTCTCCGCCGCCGCTGCCACCAGGCCCTGCCAAGCCCAGCTTCTGTGAGGGACGGTTGAATGTAAAATTGATGGATGGGGCAAGGCCTTAAGACGGAAAAGGGTGGAGAGGAGGAGCGGGAAAGCGTCGCCATTGTTCTCGCGGTAGTTGACAGGGGGATGGATGCGCAGCAGCAGCGCTTCCTCACACCCTTCCATCCGCAGCAGACTTCCGCACTCTCGTCCCTGCAGGAACCTATGCCGCCACAGCCCTTAGGCCATGCTGTGAAGAGCGGCAGAGAAGAGCTGACTTGACCATGACGCGTTCCGACTTCACCTGCCCCAGGATGGCCTGGCGGAGGCGATGGGCCAACTTGGACTCCACCGGAATGTTCGTCAGCAACTCCGCGGACATCTTCAACTCCAAAAGCTTCCAAAAGGGCGATGGTCATACCGGGGGGAGGAACGAAGTCTTCGCGGTTTTTAATATACTATCCATTAACTCTGCACAGGTTTATGGTAGAACGATAAAAACTGGTACAGAGGCACAACCAATAGTGGACGATGTACCCCTATAATCTTGTGGCAAAATATTAATTATTGAGTTCTTGGCGCTGAATTGAAAAATTGGTGCAGTTTGTGTTTAAACATAGGGTTTGGAATTTCTGAAGTGGAGTGATTTTACAATTTTGACTGCCACAGAGTCAATAATTATTTTAATTACTCGCCGTTCTAGGACTAAATTGTGGCCAAGTTTGGTCAAAATATATGCACCCATTCTTGAGTAAAATATGAAAAAAGATTCGGCGAAGACTTCGTTCCCCCCCCCCCCCCCCCCCGCCCCCCCGGTATGCCCAGAATGAAATGGAAGCTTACGGGGAGGCGCGCCTTGTGAGGCTGGCTGTGGTTGAAGGTGTTCTTGCTATTGTAGCAGAGGGTAAAGGTGTTGGCACCGTCTAGGAAGCTTTCCGAATGGAGGAAAGAGGCTATGAGACGCCACCAGTCCTCCGGGTAGCAGTGCCAGGATGAGCTTCAAATGGGAGTTGATGGGGTGGAGTGGAGAAGGTACATGGGAGGTAGAAACGCGAGATTGGCGTGGAGAGCCATGAATTTGGTGGGTGCGCCGATGGCAGAGGCTGGGATGCGGGCTGGGAGGAAGAAGAGGCGCCAGGCGGAATTCTCCTCTGCTCGCAGGAGCACCAGCGTCGTGCCCTTCACATTCGCCTTGTTTGTCTTCTTCGGCTCAGGTCGGTCCTGACATTCACTGGTTCAAAGGGGGAGGAAGGGTGCCAAGAATAGAAGCTGACCAGAAGTTTCTCGAGTCCGTTGGCCACGCGAGCGGCATCGTCATTCTTGGCCCACTTCTTGTGCAGGCAGTTGAGGCTCTTCTGATCTCTCGCGCTCTTCCCCGGCTCCAGCATCCAGCCGGATATCACGTGCATCTGTCCATGGCCTCCTGAGAATGAGCGGGAGGGGGCTAGGGGGAGGTGGGGAAGAAAAGCCTGGTGATGGGGGAAGACGGCGGTGAGGTCGTAGAGAAGTTTGCCGGCGGCGTCAGCCTGAGGGAAGAGGCGAATGCGCTGTGGAATGACAGCCTCGGCGACTTTCTTTACGCCACGCGGCCCCTCAGCCTTCTCGATCTTGGCCAGGAAGGGTGGCGAAAGGGCTCCGTGTGGCAGGTGGAAGAGGCGCCGTGCATCCGTCACCTCCCAAGCAATCACCCTTCCAACTGGGAGGGAGGGAGAAGATGAGGAGGTGGAAGAACGCGCTGCCAGCCGCCGTGGTAGTTGACTTTTGGGCCGAAGTTGAAGCTGGGCGGATCCGTCGCCTCTTCCACCTTCGTCAGAAGCAGATTTAGCGCTTCCTCCTCCGCCTGCTTGCTTCCATCTCCAACATCCACCCCACTTACTGCCAAGCTCAGCAACATTAAAATATGGTAGCTCAATACGAATTACTATTGGCTAAGTCAAAGAAGCATAAATAATGTTTTAAAAGTATCTAGCGAATTTCGTAGCAAAAAATGATCAGCTTTAACTGTCAATTGCTTCCATCGGGGTGCGCCATACTTGAATGGTAGAAAAATGTAATATTTGAACCAGATTCGCTAGCGGGGAAGAAGCTGGCGTGAACGGAGCCTCGGAGACCGCCCTCGCTCACGAAGCTCAAAAGCTGAGCAGCAGCCGCGTCCGGAACACCCGCCTCCTCTGCAATCCCCACGCTTCATACTCTTGTCTCCCACTACTACGCTGCTAAACTATAGCGGAAGTGGATGATGTCATTGCCGGCCTCCAAGCCTCGTTTATCCGGCTGCGCCCGAGCTTTCACCTCCACGTTGCGGTACACATCGATACCCACCACCGTTTTGCCCACGTAGAAGTCCTCAACATATCCCCTTGCTCCTTCACCGAAAACCATGCTCCTTCACAGTAATATGGGAGGGGGGAAACCTTGGTCAGGTACCCTTCAGCGTCTTGCAGAAGCACGGAAGCTTCACCCTTTTGGCCTTCTTCTGGTAGAATGCTGAGGAGCAGAAGTTTTCCTGAAAAGATGAGTGAAAGGCGATGGAGGATGGAAGCGTTTGAGCAGAACCGAATGGGACTCCCTCCTTGGCAAAGAAGACGACGACGGCGACTTTGGCCACCGTCCAGGGCAGGCGCTCAGCCAGGACACTCTCCTTCCCAGTCACCTCCAATCCCACTCATTCTATCTACCATTAGGATGAAATGCAAGGCTGAGACTGGGCGGAATTGGGGCTGTGTCTGGTAGTAGGCGTGCCAGATGGCGTCTGCGATCACAACGTCCGAGATGCTCCCCAGGCCCATAGCCACGTAGTGCTCGGAGCTTGTGGCAAGTTTCCGCTGCTTTTGAGCCCCTACCAGCTCCGCCATCGATTTCCTGCACCAATGACCTTTTTAGGAGAAAAGATAGAATAAAAGTGGGAGCAGAGAAAAAGGAAGAAGGAAAAGAGGAACTCACCCAGCCCAGGAGTGACGAGGAGGACGTAGAATGGGTGGGGCAAGCTTCTGGAAGAAGTCACGACAGACGAAAGGGAGTGACAGGCGATCGCTGGTTCCCAGCTGGGCCAACACTCTCTTCCACACCTGCACTCAAACAGTGCCTCCCACTATTGCCTCACCAAGATGCCAACCTCTTCCGGAACCAGGAGCGCTGGATTGAGCTTCTGCTTAGAGACACTGCTTTTGGCCGGACCTACAAGCCACCTTCTTCCAAACTCAATCAGATAGGTCTTATGCGTTAACCTTCAGAGACTGTTTTGGCCGGCGGGCGTTTCTTAGCTTTAGCCATACTCTCGTCTCCGTCTCTCCGCCTCTGAAGCCCAGACAGACTGACTGAGCTCAGATGATTTCGTTGCGTCTGCGGTGAATTTTGATTTTGCGCATAATATGGGAGATAAAATCTGCGCAGGTGATGCAGGGTTTCTCTGTTTGCGCATTTCCTAGCCTCTAAGCCTTGCATCAGAAGCTGGGAGAATAGCAGAAGCATAGCGGCATGGTGCGTTACAAGATCCAGTATATCGGGAATCGGGACTTCCTGGGGGAGGGCAAGAACCTGCTGGAAATTCTCTGCCAGCTGCGGGACTACGGAATGGGACGACTGGTGACCAGGGGAGAGTGGAGTCGCCGTTGGCCTCGCCAACCCTCATATATACGCATTCAAAAAGTTTAAGCCTCAATTCATTCCAACTTTTCCCCTTCTAAAGTAGATTCCACATACCGATTGCTGTCGAAATATTTGAAAAATTGAACAGTGTGCATAGGTGGAGCCTAAAATGGATGCCTGGCTCTGGCATGGGAAGGTTTGGGGCGATTGGACATTTCGTGGGCGCTCCTTGGGTTTGTACGAATTCGGGGAGGATTTAGATCGTCCCGACTGGCACCTCATCCATCGCCGCTATGAGGCCCAGTTTACCGACCTTAAGGTTAAAACAACTCAATTTGTTCTTGACAATCAACCTTAAGCCAAGACCTAAAAACCTAGGATTGATATCAATGCTAGTGTTCCAAAAATATTAATTATTTAAAAACGAGTTATCTATTTTTTCCAAATTTTTTATGCTTATAAATATTGTTGAGAGTTATTCAAGATGAACATAAATAAGTGTGGTGAAGTCACACTAAAAATAAACAAAAAGGGGATTTTTTAATTTGAACCAAAAAATGTCCAAAATTTTTACGTAATAAGGGCATAAAACTTTAAATGTTTATAGGACGTTTTTTGGAAATACCTCGAACATTTTCCTCAGGGGTGGTGGTGGGTGGGTGGTCCCACCCGCCCATTTCCCTTTTTTGGCCAACTTTGTTTGGTCAGGTGGTGGGTGGTCAGGTCTTTCACCAGTCCCCCTTCAATCCTCCTCCTTCAATATGCATGATTAATTGCACTTTTTATTCTTTGTATTTTCTACTCTTGGCCGAATCCTAAAATTGGCCCACGGACTACACCTACATCCTAAAATAGGCAAAAAATGTATGGCTCAAAAATTTGGGTTAACCTCGTTATCTTATTTTAAAAATTAAACTGTTGGACTGTTGTAGAGTAAAAAATTGTTTTTGAGGGTGAGGCAGAGTACGAGCCGATTGCTCTGCCTTCGACGGTGCCTCTGCCGCCGCTGCTGCGTCGACTGGAGGCCCAGCGAAGAGGCGTGGAGGAGGCTTCCCTGGAGCCGCTCCCTGCCCATCACCTCTTCGATCCAGAGCACGCCGCCATCGCCCCTCTTCTCCTCTCCACCCAGGCAGAGCCCAAGCGAGAGCGCAAGGACGCCTACGACTTGGACCCCCAAGTATACCTCGACCTCTACGGAGCCCAGTTGCCTACTCTAGTTGATGAATGGTACCAACACTGATTAATGCCTCCCCCTTCTCATGTCTTCCTTGCTCATTTTCTGCTTATGCTTTGAAACGATAAAAAGTTGTACTGCCAAAGACAAACAGAACACTAGCCGCCGTTGAGTGTTTGCCAGTAGACTGGCGTGAAAAAGCTTTCTTTGGATAAAAGTGGAGTGAAAGACACGTGCTTTTCAAGCCTCATGGGTGCTAATAAGGGAGAGATTAGGCGAGGGGTTGCCACAAAGCCTGGCTTGCTTGAAATGGACGCGTACTCTCGTGACGCGACGGGGAAGCAATGCGGGAGTTGCCGGGGAAAGCTGCTGGGCGGGGAAAGAAGCAAGCCCTCAACTGGCCGCTTGGCCCCCCCAGCCGCCCAGAATGCATCCACTCACTGGGGGGCCTCGCCCCTCCAGTTGACGCAGAACCCGCCGCCCCGTGACCTCGCCCTACCCTCGTCACCGCTTACCTACGCTCCCCTTCCCTCCCCCTCCCCTCAGCCCCTCGCACCTCCCCTTTACGCCTCTCTGTCTTCCTTCTCAGCCCCCAACCCGGCTGCATTCCACAATTCTCGCTCTCCACCCCTGCGCCCCTTCATTGAGAGTTGAGCAAACAGAGCCCGCGATCAACCAGCCTATTAGACCCTAGCTCATCCTTCCCGGTCACGTGTCTGCGCATATTGGCCCAAACCCCTCTCTTTCCCCACAAAAAGATGCTCCTCGCAAAGCTGTCAGACAGCGGCTCCTTTACCCTCCCACGCAAATCGCCCAATACTCCGATTATCTAACACTATTTCGAATAATTAGTGTAGTTTAGAATGCTTGCTAGTGGTGAGATGTGGCAGAAATGGAAAAGGGAATTGAGCAAAAAGGTAGGGTGTATGCTGGGCCTGCTGCACTTGTTAGCAGAATGGCGGGAGGCGGCGGAGCCAGGCTCACTGAAGCCTCGATCCTCCTCCCACGGTCGCCTCAGTCGACGCGGCTCCAAGAAACACATCGTATCCCCTCAAGAGCGCACCGTCACCTCTTTCGCATTCTCTCCTCTTCAACAACAGCTCAATTGGCCAACAGCTTTCAGTTCGAGCAGATCATATCAGAGTTTTACCTGAGCAATGATGTGCTGCGACGGATGATGGCACAAATGGATCGACGCATGGATCAAGGTTCTATCTTTTTACAGCGCTTTACGAGCTGGTCAGAAATCTAAGTCACTTACATTTTCATTTACATTTAATTTATATCGATAAAGGATGGAATATGAAACTACTGAATGGTAGGCTTGGCGGGAGCTGGCAAGTCAACAATCTCGATGCTGCTCAGCTATGTGCCGGGTCTACCAGATGGCTCTGAAGAGGGCAACTTTTTGGCCATGGATCTTGGTGGCACCAATCTCCGTGTCCTTCTCCTCAAGATTGCCAAAGGTTCTTCTTTCCTCCTCTGCCATTCACATTTTAACCCCCTTCTATCTCACCAATAATTGCAGGCAAAATACTCGGCACTCAGCAAAGAAATTTCCGGATGACAGACAAAGTGATGCAGGGTACCGGCACAGAGGTTCAATAGCTTTGCTTCCAATTCATCATATGAGGGTATGTATGGAACTGCAGCTGTTCGATTTCATGGTGACTAAGATCGCGGACTTCGTCTACGAGAAGGGGTTGCAAAATGAAGAGCTTTCACTGGGCTTCACCTTCTCCTATCCCTGCATACAGGTGACAACCTCCTGCTTTTCTCACCTACTCAATAACAGGCAAATAAACCCAGACGAGCCTCACAACTGCCAAGCTGGTGCGGTGGACGAAGGGCTTCAATGCAAGCGGAGTGGAAGGCTCTGACGTGGTCGCCCTCCTCACCCAGGCCATCCAGCGACATGGGGTTCACTCTGCCCCCCTAAAAAGACTGGAGGAGGAGGCTGAGTGAGAATGGATATGCGCAGGGGATCAAGGTGCGAGTGGGAGCTCTGATGAACGACACGGTGGGGACGCAGGTGGCGACGGCCTTTGAGCACGGGGACTGCGCCCTCGGCGTCATCGTTGCCACCGGCACCAATTGCTCCTACATCGAGAAGGCCAAGAACATACCCAAGCTTGACAAGGAATCATATCCATTTCAAGAGGTCTCCATCCATCCCCATTTATTCTTCTTTCACCTATCTTCGTACTATTCCAGATGCTAATCAACACGGAATGGGGCGGCTTCGGGGACAATGGGGAGGCGGAATACATTCGGACGCAATACGATCGCACAGTTGACAAAAACTCCGTCCATCCCGGTGTTCAATCGTTATTTTTTCCCCATTTATCGCGTGTCAAAGTTTGAGAGATTGATCGGTTGATTTGAGGTTTGACAAGTTGGTGGGCGGTATGTATATGGGAGAGACTGTGAGGCATGTTCTCGTGGACCTAATAAAAAGCAAGCTTCTTTTCGCGCACGTGGATGCGGAAGAGTTGGAAGACTCCGACTTCTTCCGCCCTCTCACCTTCCACACAAAATACATCTCTGAAATCCTCAGGTTAAGACATTGATCTTCTTGATGGAAGAAGGCAGTGATGGCATGGAAGACTTGTGTTGGCAGTGATGAGAGTGTGAGAGCAGAAGGTGGACGGAGTTATCCTCATACGAGGCAGATACTGGAGGAGTTGGGAATCTTCGAGGGCTACAGCTTCGCCGACATTCTCCTCCTCCGCGAAGTTGCCTCTGTTGTCAGCAGACGATCTGCTAATCTTGCCGCGGCGGGTTCACTTTTCTTCTTTCCCTTCTCTTTCCTTCTCTCCAGTCCAACGAGTGCAGCAATGGCGTGCGTGGTGAAGAGGACGAAGCGGAAGGTGCTGACTGTGGGGATTGACGGATCCACGTACCGCTTCCATCCCTTCATGAACCTCTGGTGTCGGGACAAGCTGAAGGAGCTCCTGCCTGAAGATGTGGAGGTGAGGGAGGCATAAGGAGAGGAGAAAAGACGGGAGGAAGAGTGGGAGGGAGTGCAGGTGAGACTGGTGCAAGCGGGTGACGGGAGTGGGAAGGGGGCAGCACTGGTGGCCGCCATCGCCTCCGCACGAGGCCTCCACTAGTGTTTGTTCACTCATTCTAGGCCTCCTTCCTCGGCCTCTACCTCTACTACTAGCCTACCAGCCTCCAGCCAAGTATTAGCCTGGTCTTAGAGGAGAAGCCGTGTTTTCCTCCTATTTCCTTTCCTCTTGCCCCGCCCACGCTTCCTACTGCCTGCATACCAAAGACCGATAATATGAGAGTTCTTCAATCAGAGTTCAAACGCTAGCTGATAGTAGTTCATACGTCTTCTGCTAGACCTCTGTGTACAGGCTTGCCAGGAATGTGGTACCCGTGCGGCTCAATCTCTTTCAATACTGGCCTATTATGCCTATTATGTCCTAAATGCAGCGCTATGTGTCTAAATAGGAAGCTTATATTTAGCGCGAGTTGTGCCATTATTTTTCATTGTTTCAGCAGCATTTTTCTGGATTTTCATATGGATTTGGACTGGCGATAAGAGACACCTTACCAGCCGGAGGGAAAGAAGCCTTTCCATTATTGGAGCAGAATAAAGGACATTAACGGGCGAGCGAGTTAACATATTGGAACCGGGAACAGTTCCGAATGCACTTGTGGATTTATAGGAGGTGGTTCATACTTTCAGAAACAAGTGTCTTTGGTTGGTTGCATCCACATATGAGGTCGGAGTTTGGCTCTGGTCATATATATCGGGTTCCGTCCTTCCGCTGGATATTTGAATTAGCAGTTTCGTCCAATTTGTCTCCTTCACATGAAATTAGCAGTTTCGTCCAATTTGAACGAACATCCATAATGGATTTAGCAGAAGTAAAAAAATAGTGGAGAAAGACGAATTAAAATCATCTTTTCTATCATCGTCGAAAACCCACAAAAACATAATCGGTGTAAATCGGTGTATTGGTGTAGCAGCGTCTGGGAATATTGTGGCGGCGCTTCAGCCATTTTGCTTAAAAATAATATATTTTGCTTAAAAATCATTCAATCTTCAACAAAGATAGCGAGAGTAAAAAGCGAGAAGCTGAAGCATCGATGCATTAATAGTAGCAGCGTGTAGGATAGATCAATGCTCAAAAAACTTGAAATTGCATAACGTAAAATATATAAACGTCTTTTAATTTAAAAAGGTAATATAGAGTAAGAGTACCTCAACCGAATCAACATGGCAAGCATTTTTTGCTTAACTCATGAGACATTTTCGACGTTTGAAACCGCGCAAATTCTTAACCTGAACATCAAAAGCGCTTTCATATCACGTTAGAAGAAAACACCTTGAAAAAACCTGAAAAAGCAATAGTTTACAATTTCGACTCGTTCACTTTTTACTTCATAAAAATCTGTTAGCAAGAAAAACGAGTGTTCTCTCATTTAGGTTTTTCTGAAAGGAGCCTTGCGCGTTTTTGCATTCGCTTAAACTGGTGCGGGATCAATTTCTAGCTAAAATTTAAGCGCTGAAGAAGGTGCTTAATTACCTCAATGGTTTTTCAGGAGTGAAAAGCTAGTTTGCAATATTTAGTCTCAGTTAGAGCGAGGTGGAGATGATGGAGGACTCGGAATCGGAAGGAGAAGAAGTGTGCGAACCTTGCAGCCTTCTCCTCGATCTTCTTCGACGACGTTGAAATTCGATAATTAGTCTTAGGGAGCATGAGAGAGGAGAGCAAGAACTGTAGATGAAGTGGAGGACGAGGAGCAGGGATTGCCCGAGTTGAGCAAGGAAGAGCTCATCACCATCATCTCCTTCATCGCTACTCCCGAGTCCAGGTTTTCTTCTCCTTCCTCCATGGCTTAGCCAACCTCCATCCTAGCCTCTATCTGCAGAGAGTGCAACTGCTTCGCCAAGGTCTACTGGGACTTGCATCGCTTCCTCAGGCACGTCCTCAGCGCCGAGCTGCTGCGATTTCTGGACGCCGTCAAAAATGGCCAGGAATGGTTTCTTTTCTCCTTCCGCTAGTAGATGGTGGATAAGAGGAGGGTTGGTGGTAGGGATGAGGAACGGGCACGAGCGGCTCTGGAGTTGAGTCAGCGATTGATGCTGGAGAATTGTCGACTCTACGGACTCTGTCAAACGGAGATCGCCATGGTTGGAAGCGGACGGCAGGCCAGTCAGCGCCCCTGGCACGCCATGCTCAAACACTTCTGCCAGATGGCCTTCCTACAAAAAGGTTCCTACTCTACGGACTCTGTCAAACGGAGATCGCCATGGTTGGAAGCGGACGGCAGGCCAGTCAGCGCCCCTGGCACGCCATGCTCAAACACTTCTGCCAGATGGCCTTCCTACAAAAAGGTTCCTACTCTACGGACTCTGTCAAACGGAGATCGCCATGGTTGGAAGCGGACGGCAGGCCAGTCAGCGCCCCTGGCACGCCATGCTCAAACACTTCTGCCAGATGGCCTTCCTACAAAAAGGTTCCTACTCTACGGACTCTGTCAAACGGAGATCGCCATGGTTGGAAGCGGACGGCAGGCCAGTCAGCGCCCCTGGCACGCCATGCTCAAACACTTCTGCCAGATGGCCTTCCTACAAAAAGGTTCCTACTCTACGGACTCTGTCAAACGGAGATCGCCATGGTTGGAAGCGGACGGCAGGCCAGTCAGCGCCCCTGGCACGCCATGCTCAAACACTTCTGCCAGATGGCCTTCCTACAAAAAGGTTCCTACTCTACGGACTCTGTCAAACGGAGATCGCCATGGTTGGAAGCGGACGGCAGGCCAGTCAGCGCCCCTGGCACGCCATGCTCAAACACTTCTGCCAGATGGCCTTCCTACAAAAAGGTTCCTACTCTACGGACTCTGTCAAACGGAGATCGCCATGGTTGGAAGCGGACGGCAGGCCAGTCAGCGCCCCTGGCACGCCATGCTCAAACACTTCTGCCAGATGGCCTTCCTACAAAAAGGTTCCTACTCTACGGACTCTGTCAAACGGAGATCGCCATGGTTGGAAGCGGACGGCAGGCCAGTCAGCGCCCCTGGCACGCCATGCTCAAACACTTCTGCCAGATGGCCTTCCTACAAAAAGGTTCCTACTCTACGGACTCTGTCAAACGGAGATCGCCATGGTTGGAAGCGGACGGCAGGCCAGTCAGCGCCCCTGGCACGCCATGCTCAAACACTTCTGCCAGATGGCCTTCCTACAAAAAGGTTCCTACTCTACGGACTCTGTCAAACGGAGATCGCCATGGTTGGAAGCGGACGGCAGGCCAGTCAGCGCCCCTGGCACGCCATGCTCAAACACTTCTGCCAGATGGCCTTCCTACAAAAAGGTTCCTACTCTACGGACTCTGTCAAACGGAGATCGCCATGGTTGGAAGCGGACGGCAGGCCAGTCAGCGCCCCTGGCACGCCATGCTCAAACACTTCTGCCAGATGGCCTTCCTACAAAAAGGTTCCTACTCTACGGACTCTGTCAAACGGAGATCGCCATGGTTGGAAGCGGACGGCAGGCCAGTCAGCGCCCCTGGCACGCCATGCTCAAACACTTCTGCCAGATGGCCTTCCTACAAAAAGGTTCCTGCTCTACGGACTCTGTCAAACGGAGATCGCCATGGTTGGAAGCGGACGGCAGGCCAGTCAGCGCCCCTGGCACGCCATGCTCAAACACTTCTGCCAGATGGCCTTCCTACAAAAAGGTTCCTACTCTACGGACTCTGTCAAACGGAGATCGCCATGGTTGGAAGCGGACGGCAGGCCAGTCAGCGCCCCTGGCACGCCATGCTCAAACACTTCTGCCAGATGGCCTTCCTACAAAAAGGTTCCTACTCTACGGACTCTGTCAAACGGAGATCGCCATGGTTGGAAGCGGACGGCAGGCCAGTCAGCGCCCCTGGCACGCCATGCTCAAACACTTCTGCCAGATGGCCTTCTTACAAAAAGGTTCCTACTCTACGGACTCTGTCAAACGGAGATCGCCATGGTTGGAAGCGGACGGCAGGCCAGTCAGCGCCCCTGGCACGCCATGCTCAAACACTTCTGCCAGATGGCCTTCCTACAAAAAGGTTCCTACTCTACGGACTCTGTCAAACGGAGATCGCCATGGTTGGAAGCGGACGGCAGGCCAGTCAGCGCCCCTGGCACGCCATGCTCAAACACTTCTGCCAGATGGCCTTCCTACAAAAAGGTTTACGCCCCACACATACATCATGGCCAGAACCTTGAGCAAAACTAGCCTGAAAGGTATATTTTAAGAATAGTAGAATGATATGAGTGATTGAAGGAACAGAAGCGCTGGGCGTGGGCACGGGTAAGACGCTGCCGGCGGTGGTGGCCCAATCACTGGTGGCCACTCTGTTAGCCTTCCGAGCTCGCATACGCGGGGACGGGGCCGGCCTGGACGTCAGCGCCGTTCGCCGCTCCCTCCTCGCCTACCTCCTTCGCCTCTGTCCCGATGAACATGCCGTTATCTCTCCCTCACCTCCTCTACCTCCATTCCATTCTCCCAGCCTTACCACCAGTGAATGACTGCTTCAGATTCGGGAGGAGAACTTCCGATGGATGGCGGAAAAGGCGTGGGAGCTGGGTCGGGCGGAAGCCTTGCTGGAGCCTCTGCCACGGGCAGGGGCCGCAGGAGGAGAAGAGGAGCCGAGCTGTCTAGCCCTTGCCCTTCGTCTCCTCCACTCTCCCACCCTTCCCAACCGCGTCATTGCTCTCAACTTTCTCAATGTCCTCTCCCATACCCCCGTCCCGCTTGAGCTGGAAAGATGGGCCCTGTGTGCAGATCTACATAATGCAGCTGGGGGAAATGCAACGGCTGACGAGGGACGTGGGCCCCTTGGGGGTCCGCCAGCAGGAGCTGGCCAACTTGCTGGTGGCGGACGGGGTGGTGGAGGCCCTGTTCACCAGCAACCCTCACCCCGAGCTCCTCAAGCACAGCCACAGCCTCCTCGACTTCCTCGTCCTCACCCGCAGCCTCAGCCAAGACGCCCTCGACGCCGTCTGGTCCGCCGTCCTTAAAAAGGACTGTGCCAGATATGTTGCCTCCCCTAGCAGCCTAACAAATGCAGGGGATAGAGAATGGGCGTGGTTGAGGCGCTGGAGCTGCTGAACAGCATGCTGAAGTGTCTGGAGGGAGGCCTGCGAAGGGGCAACGGGAGTGGGCCAGAGGGCGGGCTCCTACTGCGCCTTCAGGCACACCTCAAATCACTCCCCCACCACACTAACTCTACCCTCAACCTCTCCGCCGCTCTCATGGAGCTCGTCTGGCTCTCCGCTCTCGCCGCTTCTCCGCCCACCACCGCCAACCCTAACCTTCCCTCCACCAGTTTCTTTCACCTACACTTCCTTCCAACTAAACTTTTTCTCTTCACATTTCCTCCATCCTCCAGAGGGCATTTCAATTTATTTTGCTTAAATTAATTCGCCAGATCATATTCAAAATAGTTATAACTGGTACCACCGGCAGGCCAAAAGCAAACCACTTTTCACCCAAAATTAGATTTTCCCGAGCTAAAAGTCAAAGAATACATGACCTGCTCCGATATTTGCATTTTATTATGGCGTGCTCTGAAAGGAAGTCCGAACCTCTAAGGAAGGGCGGGAGGGAAGTGAAGGAAGGGAAGGACGGGAGGGAGGGAAGGGAAGGACGGGAGGGAAGGGAAGGATGGGAGGGAAGGATGGGAGGGAAGGGAAAGAAAGGAGGGAAGGACGGGAGGGAAGGGAAGGATGGGAGGGAAGGGAAGGACGGGAGGGAAGGATGGGAGGGAAGGACGGGAGGGAAGGACGGGAAGGATGGGAGGGAAGGACGGGAAGGAAGGGAGGGAAGGACGGGAGGGAAGGGAAGGATGGGAGGGAAGGACGGGAAGGATTGGAGGGAAGGGAAAGAAAGGAGGGAAGGACGGGAGGGAAGGGAAGGACGGGAGGGAAGGGAAGGAAGGACGGGAGGGAAGTGAACGATGGGAGACAAGGATGCAAGGCAAGCAGGGGCGGAAAGGACGGGAGGGAAGGACCGGAAGGATGGGAGGAAAGGACGGGAAGGGAGGGGGGAAGGAAGGTAGGGAAGGGACGGAGGGAAGGGAAGGACGGGAGGGAAGGATGGGAGGGAAGGATGGGAGGGAAGGATGGGAGGGAAGGATGGGAGGGAAGGATGGGAGGGAAGGGAAGGACGGGAGGGAAGGACGGGAGGGAAGGACGGGAGAGAAGGACGGGAGGGAAGGACGGGAAGGACGGAGGGAAGGGTGGTAGGGAAGGATGGATGCAAACCTTATGTACCCAAGGCTTCGAAGAGGCGAAGAGGCGGCGAATGGAGCAAAGCTTGACTTGTCCCTCAACTTGTAGATCTCACCAGGGGATATTGGGATCAGTGTGCAAGACATGGCCATCTCGGAGCGCCGGAAACCAGCACCCGTCTTAAGCCTCTGTCAGAGCTACCACGGGGAGACAACTGACAGAGTCAGGCGCACATCCGCACACTGTCCCAAGTCCCGAGGTGAGAGGTTGAGGGAGGGAAGGCGGGCGGGCGGGCGAGTCTGGAAGGTCCTGCTGGCCCTCCAAGAACAGGGACAGCAAGGACCTTCCAGCCAAGCCCACCCACCCTAAGCGCCGGCTCCGTAAGCCCCGTCACGCTCATCGTCGTCTTCCTTGTTCTCTTCTTCTTGATCTTCTTTCTTCGGGGTGGCTTTCTTTCTTCTTGGGGGAAAATTTCGAGGGGACTGTTTTTTGGATATTCTATTTGGATATTTACATAAAATGAAACATCAGATTGCCGAGTAGACACAAATCGCGCAAATTGACATTTTTCAACCGCTAATTTCAAATTCAATAAATACGAATATTCAAAACGAGCAATTAATTATCGCAACAAAAAACATTGAGCAAACATTTTAAAAATATGCGCTAGAAAAAGATTTCAATAACCGCCGAATTTTCGATCATAATTTGTAATTAAGGAAAAACTGAAGACGAACGCTGATATTTTTTCAAAAAACGTACTGAAATCTGTCCAAAATTATAGAAACTTAATTTGAAAGTAAAATCTCACTGGTTGGCTAACTCGACAACTCTTTAGGATCAAGTTTCTCCTATAAACTACGGAGTTGGCGGGCTAGCGAGTGATAAATTGAAATGCCTTCAGGTAGCGGGAGTGGACAGGCAGGGTGCGAAGTAGATGTGAACAAGACGGGGACAGAAGTGGTGGCGGAGGAGGAGACCAGTAGCGTCAAGCGCGCCCGTCTCAACTCCCCCATCACTACCACTCAAAAGACACCTCTCGTTTCCACTCTCATCACAACCGCGAAATGCTGGAACCTCTTGGAAGAAGGGGGTTGTAATGCAGAAAGCGAGTGACTTGATGGAAGAAGAGGGAGAGGAGGAGGGAGGAGGAGGAGTGCCGCTGGCAGCCAACGTAGACAGACTGGCACCTGCTGCTGCAGTGTTGGAGAAGCTGGTGAAGAACAAGGAGGCCATGCTCGGATATCCGCAAGGGTTCCTTTCCTTCCCACTCAAAGTGGAAGAGGAGGTGAATGGGTGGGTGGATGGAGGGCCTCCTGCTCCAGCGAGTCGTCAGTGAGCAGCGATCGGGCCAGCAGCGTCCTGGGCGCCAGTCCCGCACACCTCATCGAGGTCGACGAGGACCTGGACGGCCTCCCCACCGCCATTCCCCCTTCCAATCCACTCCTTTTCTACGCCCCACCTCGTTGCCCCTCCAACCTGATCCATCTGGAGAACTGGAGGGAGGGAGAAAAGGGCGCTTTGAAGGTGTAGAGGAGTGCCTGGGGCCAGGGACGCCGGCGTTGGTGCCGCTGAGCAGAGTAGTGGAGGAAGGCAGCCTTCTCTGGGACCTCATTCAGCGTCAGGAGCCAGAGCGCATTCTTGCTCCGGAGCAGGTATTCCAACCAGCCTCTTCTCTCACAGCTACGGCCAGGGACGCCGGCGTTGGTGCCGCTGAGCAGAGTAGTGGAGGAAGGCAGCCTTCTCTGGGACCTCATTCAGCGTCAGGAGCCAGAGCGCATTCTTGCTCCGGAGCAGGTATTCCAACCAGCCTCTTCTCTCACAGCTACGGCCAGGGACGCCGGCGTTGGTGCCGCTGAGCAGAGTAGTGGAGGAAGGCAGCCTTCTCTGGGACCTCATTCAGCGTCAGGAGCCAGAGCGCATTCTTGCTCCGGAGCAGGTATTCCAACCAGCCTCTTCTCTCACAGCTACGGCCAGGGACGCCGGCGTTGGTGCCGCTGAGCAGAGTAGTGGAGGAAGGCAGCCTTCTCTGGGACCTCATTCAGCGTCAGGAGCCAGAGCGCATTCTTGCTCCGGAGCAGGTATTCCAACCAGCCTCTTATCTCACAGCTACGGCCAGGGACGCCGACGTTGGTGCCGCTGAGCAGAGTAGTGGAGGAAGGCAGCCTTCTCTGGGACCTCATTCAGCGTCAGAAGCCAGAGCGCATTCTTGCTCCGGAGCAGGTATTCCAACCAGCCTCTTCTCTCACAGCTACGGCCAGGGACGCCGGCGTTGGTGCCGCTGAGCAGAGTAGTGGAGGAAGGCAGCCTTCTCTGGGACCTCATTCAGCGTCAGGAGCCAGAGCGCATTCTTGCTCCGGAGTAGGTATTCCAACCAGCCTCTTCTCTCACAGCTACGGCCAGGGACGCTGGCGTTGGTGCCGCTGAGCAGAGTAGTGGAGGAAGGCAGCCTTCTCTGGGACCTCATTCAGCGTCAGGAGCCAGAGCGCATTCTTGCTCCGGAGCAGGTATTCCAACCAGCCTCTTCTCTCACAGCTACGGCCAGGGACGCCGGCGTTGGTGCCGCTGAGCAGAGTAGTGGAGGAAGGCAGCCTTCTCTGGGACCTCATTCAGCGTCAGGAGCCAGAGCGCATTCTTGCTCCGGAGCAGGTATTCCAACCAGCCTCTTCTCTCACAGCTACGGCCAGGGACGCCGGCGTTGGTGCCGCTGAGCAGAGTAGTGGAGGAAGGCAGCCTTCTCTGGGACCTCATTCAGCGTCAGGAGCCAGAGCGCATTCTTGCTCCGGAGCAGGTATTCCAACCAGCCTCTTCTCTCACAGCTACGGCCAGGGACGCCGGCGTTGGTGCCGCTGAGCAGAGTAGTGGAGGAAGGCAGCCTTCTCTGGGACCTCATTCAGCGTCAGGAGCCAGAGCGCATTCTTGCTCCGGAGCAGGTATTCCAACCAGCCTCTTCTCTCACAGCTACGGCCAGGGACGCCGGCGTTGGTGCCGCTGAGCAGAGTAGTGGAGGAAGGCAGCCTTCTCTGGGACCTCATTCAGCGTCAGGAGCCAGAGCGCATTCTTGCTCCGGAGCAGGTATTCCAACCAGCCTCTTCTCTCACAGCTACGGCCAGGGACGCCGGCGTTGGTGCCGCTGAGCAGAGTAGTGGAGGAAGGCAGCCTTCTCTGGGACCTCATTCAGCGTCAGGAGCCAGAGCGCATTCTTGCTCCGGAGCAGGTATTCCAACCAGCCTCTTCTCTCACAGCTACGGCCAGGGACGCCGGCGTTGGTGCCGCTGAGCAGAGTAGTGGAGGAAGGCAGCCTTCTCTGGGACCTCATTCAGCGTCAGGAGCCAGAGCGCATTCTTGCTCCGGAGCAGGTATTCCAACCAGCCTCTTCTCTCACAGCTACGGCCAGGGACGCCGGCGTTGGTGCCGCTGAGCAGAGTAGTGGAGGAAGGCAGCCTTCTCTGGGACCTCATTCAGCGTCAGGAGCCAGAGCGCATTCTTGCTCCGGAGCAGGTATTCCAACCAGCCTCTTCTCTCACAGCTACGGCCAGGGACGCCGGCGTTGGTGCCGCTGAGCAGAGTAGTGGAGGAAGGCAGCCTTCTCTGGGACCTCATTCAGCGTCAGGAGCCAGAGCGCATTCTTGCTCCGGAGCAGGTATTCCAACCAGCCTCTTCTCTCACAGCTACGGCCAGGGACGCCGGCGTTGGTGCCGCTGAGCAGAGTAGTGGAGGAAGGCAGCCTTCTCTGGGACCTCATTCAGCGTCAGGAGCCAGAGCGCATTCTTGCTCCGGAGCAGGTATTCCAACCAGCCTCTTCTCTCACAGCTACGGCCAGGGACGCCGGCGTTGGTGCCGCTGAGCAGAGTAGTGGAGGAAGGCAGCCTTCTCTGGGACCTCATTCAGCGTCAGGAGCCAGAGCGCATTCTTGCTCCGGAGCAGGTATTCCAACCAGCCTCTTCTCTCACAGCTACGGCCAGGGACGCCGGCGTTGGTGCCGCTGAGCAGAGTAGTGGAGGAAGGCAGCCTTCTCTGGGACCTCATTCAGCGTCAGGAGCCAGAGCGCATTCTTGCTCCGGAGCAGGTATTCCAACCAGCCTCTTCTCTCACTCTTCTCTCTCACTACTCCCTCCTTTCCAGATGAGTCTGGCGGTCCGTCTGATGGCGGAGGCGCTGGAGAAGTGCACTTCGCTGGTCATCCGCAGCGCTTTCGCCCAGGCTCTACTCACCAACCTTGCCGCCCAGCGAAACTCCAACACCACTATACAGCTACTCGTCAGCCTATTCAAACTATTCTCCACTCACACTAAGGTCCATTCTCCTCTCCCTTCTCCACTACACCCTTATCACCCCTACTTGAAGGCCCCACACCCAGCCTGTCTGGACAAGGCTGGGCCGCTGATCCTGTCAGAAATCGCGGCATTCACCCAACGCCATCGCCTCTCCGATAAGCGCATGGGCGAGGTCCTCTTTGTTCTCTCCCATTCTGCCATTTTTCTCTGCCTTTTGCCGCATTGGGATGATTGACTAGGTGATTGCAGGCGGAGCTAGGAATGCGTCTGTGTCTGCTGGATGCCTTCAGTGCGGCCATCCCCTCCTTCCAGCTTGGGCTGGATGAATTGGAGGCCCTATGGGAGGCCCTCTGGTGGGACAACCTGGGCCCCGGCAGACACAATTTCTGCAGGTACTCTACTACACCTCCTCTCTGGACCTCTTTGGAGCAAAGACAAGCTTAGGTGGATGCTGGACCAGCTGCGGGAGGAGAAGAGCCCGGGTGCAGCAGGCGTGGCGGAGCTGGTGGGCCGTCATTTGGAGCAAGTGCGTAAGGAGACTGCCGCCGTTGGAGCCAGCGAACTCGTCCTCCTTCAGGTCTCTCTCCTTCATCTTCTCACCTGCCTCAAACCTCACCTTGGTTGGCTAGAAACTGGTGGACTGGAGTCGACGAACAGAGGCAAAGCTGGACGCCCCTTTCCTGGCCATCCTCTGGGAAATCTTCCTCAAAACCACCAACACCAACGTCTCCCTCCAGCTCATGAACTACCTCTCCGACTTCTACGCTTCCTTCTCTGGTATGCCCAAGTCTCTCTTTTGTTGTCATACACGAGCCGTCTTTGCTGGGATTTGAGATGAGGAGGAGATGGGGCGGAAAGAGGCAGAGATGGTGGACGCCTGCTGTTCCTACATCCAGACGGCACTGACAGAGATGGAGCAAAGATTGGGCCAAGTGGGAGGGGACGAGGCCCTGGACTCATCGCCTCTCCTCCTCATCCATCGCAGCATCACCATGCTCAAGTCCCACCTAGATGCTTTCCATAAGAGGTCCCTTCTCCCCCATCGCCCTCAACAGCTCCGAAAGGAGGCGGACTTGCAGACATTGGCGCCAACTAGGAGCTGGGGCATTGGGGAAGGAGGGTGGAGGGGACAATGGGGGAGCGTTGGCGCAAAGTCACTTTCTGTGGCTTCGACAGGCTCAGGCCGGACCGCCCATCACTCTTCGCATCAATGTGAGTGGAGGAAGGTTGAGCTAAGAGAGGGAAGGGGAGGATGAGGAAGGTATTGAGGCCCAACTGGGGCAGAAGTCGGCGCAGGCGGAGGTGGTGGTGATGGGTGGAGAGAGTGTGGGGGCCCTGCGGGAAGCCATCGCTGGCCAGCTCGGCCTCGCTCCCAACGCCGCCCTCCGCCTCCTACACAACGGCCGTGAGCTCAGCCCCGCCCTCGACAACCGCTCTCTCGCCTCCCTCAAGATCGCTCACAATGCCGTTCCTGCCCACCTCACCCATCTTCACACCTCACCGTCCTTGGTGCAGACGATTCTGGTGATGCTGAAGTACGGTTGGTCGAGCGGAGAGGTGGGGGGAGGGATTCGCCCGCTGGCCCCAGAAGCGTCGCCTTTGCACCTGCTGCATCAGCCGGAGCGTTGGCAGCTGCTGGCCAACGTCATTCCCTGCTCCATCGGCGTGGCGCAGAGACTGCTGGCAGAGGAGCGACAGGAGGAGGCTCTAAGAGCCCTACAGTTCGCCCGCAACGCCTGGGATCTACTTTTTGGTGCCCCCCAGCATTCACTCATATACGGATACAAAGAGAAACTATGATTGGATTTGATTGGATTGCTGGAGGCTGAAATTATGTAAATTGGGACATGAGTGATGAATCCAGGCCTTCCCACGGAGACGAGCTACGCCAAGCACATCCGCCAACTCGTCTTCCACAGTGGGGACCCGGAGGCTGGGTCTCCACAGGACATCTGGGACCGCTACTTCCAGCCTCACAATCCTCACCTTCTCTACGCCATCACTGTTCTTTACGGTGCCTCCGGCTTTAGCTTCTAGGTTGGAGGGTGTTGAGAGTTGTATTGAAGGGAATCTGTGGCAAAGACGAGAAGCGGAGTACTTCGTGAGCTGGGGAGGGGCGGAGAGGGTGCTGAAGTTGGCGATGTCGCCGCGTCTGATGGAGGTGGAGCAGTGGACGGACTGGGGCCTGGAGATCCACTCCCATCTTTGCGGCATCCTCCACCGCCTCGCCACCACCGAGGAGCAGGCCCTCAGGGTCACAAAACAGGAGAAAATTCAGCACACCACTGTTACTTTCCCTCTCTACCCCTCAGCCAGGGAGCAGGAGGGATGGTTGGAGGTGATCGACCAGCTGTACTACGTGGAGCTGGAGCTGGGGGTGCTGGGTGGGGAGGAGAGGGTTGGGGAGCTGCTGAAGCATCTGCTGACATTGACGGAGGCCCTGGGAGAGAGTCGGTTGGCCGTGTCCCTGGTGAGCCGTCTGCTCGTCCTCAAGGCCGCCTGTCCCCTCATCATCAGCATCCTCTTCACTCTGCGCCCACTCCTGGCCGAACTTGCCGCCGATACACCTCGTCTTGAAGTCACTGCTTTCCTTGCACCCCTTCTATGTCCAGTCAATTGATGGAACATTTTCAGCGATGGTTGAATGCTCTTCTGCTGGAAACAAAGGAGGCGGAGATTCGGGACCAAGCCGCTGCCTACGTCAATCGCATGATTTGGGGACGCCTTGTTCAGGTGAAGCTGGCCAATCGAACTGCAGAAAGGGTCACTGAGCCATTTTCTGTGTTGAGGTGCTTCAACCCGGAAAACTGGCGACACAGGGTTTTCTTCATGCCCTACTCAATCTTCTGCCCAAGGCTGCATCGCTTCCACCACCCGCCAAAATCTTCCTCCACGCATTACAATCCAAAAAGGTTCCAATCTAGGCACTTTTTGGTGCCCACCCTTTGGTAATGCATGATAGAGTAAATGTAAAAAGCCCTGAATTTCGTCTGAGCAAAAAGGCCGCGTAAGGTGAGCCTCGTTATTGTGATCATTGAAAAGAGGGTGATGAGAATGTGGGGATTTTGAGGAGGAGCGGGTGGGGAGGAGTGGGCGAGCCTACTTCAGCCTCACTTCCGGCTTGCTGCGAAAAGCGAAGGCAGAAGACAGCCTGGATCCTGGACGCCTCAAGTCCTTGGCTCAGGCAGTCCTCGCCTATTTGGGTATTCTCCTCTCTGACTTCGGGAAGAAAAGATGGGTGAAGGGGATGGTGGGGTACAGAGACACGGGCAGTGTACGAGAGCCCGGAGGCAGGGCGTGACCCGGGTCTTGTGGGCCTGCTGGAACTGGGCGCTGCACTTCTGGCAGTCCTCCCCGACTGGCGCTCTCAGGAGGACGGCGGAGGCCAGCTCCTTACATCCGTCTGGAACATCACCTTCCAGCTGCCTAGCCCCAGGCACAAAGACTGGCCCAAGGTTCTCTCCCTTCTGCATTGTGATGGGGGCCTGAGGAAAGGTGGCTCAGGTAAAATCAAGCGAGGCTCGAGCAGCGGCCCTGGATCTGCTGAGCGAGGCGGGGCGTGGGAGTCCCTCCAACTACCGACGCCTCCTACAACTGGTCCTCAGTCAGCACAAGGTTCCCTCCGCATGCTTCTTGCTTGGGGATGGTTGTGTGGATGGAAGGAGTGTTGAGGACCTGGAGCGAGAGTATCCCTGGGACTACTGGCCGGCGGAGGAGGGGCGTGGAGGGGGAGGCAAGCGCCCCGTCGGAATCCTCAACCTTGGCGCCACCTGCTACATGGCCACCACTGCACAGCAGCTATTCATGATACCTCCCTTCAGGTACCCCCTTTTGCTTTCCTGTCTTCCTAAACACTTCCGCTACAGGAGGGCTGTTCTGTCCTTGCCACCCGAGGGCTTGGATGAAAGTCAGCCTAGCGTCTCTGGCTTCAAACAACTTCAGCGAATGTTCGCCTATCTACTTCAGAGCCAAAGAAAGGTTCCGAATACTCTCTGATGATTGAAAAGAATGATTACCTGAGTCTGAAGGCGTTTGATCCTCGGGACTTCTGCAAAATTTACCCTCTGAACACTGGGGAGCAGCGCGACATGTCGGAATTCTTCATCGACTTGGTTTCTAAATGCGAAGAAGTTTTTGCCTCTTTTTTCGAGATTGAGGATGGACGTAGGGAAATGAGATGTTTTGAGGTGGATCCAGGGCTAAAGAAGGTAGTGAAGGAGTTATTTTGCGGGACGATGTCGAACAGCGTGGTGAGCGAGGACTGCGTTCACGTCAGCCAGACCACCGAGGAGAACTACACCGTTCGTGTCCAGGTGCGGCAGGGTGTCCAAGTAGATGGGTGAGAAGGATGGGAGGTGTGCGTTGTAGGTGGGTGAGATGAAGGAGCTGGAGGGTGCCTTGGGTGCATTGACGGCAGCCGATGTGCTGGAGGGAGAGAACGCCTACGCTTGCAGCGGCTGTAAAGGCCGCCCTGTGAAGGCCCTCAAGCGAAGCTCCTTCCGCTCCCTCCCCCGAATCCTCACCTTCAATATCCTCCGCTACACCTTCAACATGACCACTATGATGAAGGAGAAGGTGGCTCTTCTGCCTCTTCTATCCCCTTCTCAAAGGCTGGGTTGAGGTGAACACGCTGTTTGGTTTCCCGCTGAGCCTGGACATGGGGCCGTTCATGGAGAGTTCCTTGTTGGGAGAGAGGGCGAAGAAGGAGGATGCTGTTGGGGCCCAGGCGGAGGATGCCCAGACCACGCTCTACGACCTCATCGGCGTCACCGTACACACCGGCACCGCTGAAGGCGGCCACTACTACGCCTTCATTCGGGATCCCTACAACGTCCTTCCCCTCATCTCATCTATCCTCCCCCATCCAAGATGCAGTAGGAGGTTTAGGAATGGGAGTGGTATTGGCTGAATGATGCGGAGGTGAAGACGTGGGACGTGTCGCAGCTGGCGGCGGAGTGTTTCGGTGGGGAGCAGAGCCGCGCCCACTTTGACGCCTCCTCCGACCGCATCATGGACATCAGCTTCGAGAAGGTTGCCACCCTTTCTTTCCGTCTCTAGGCTCTTATCATTTCTTTCCGTCTTGAGGCTCACTCTGCCTACATGCTCTTCTATCGACGGCGGGGCGGGGAGGGAGGGCGGGTTGAGGGCGGCGTGGGCCTACCGGAAGAGCTGGAGGAGGAGGTGTGGCGGGAGAATGCCATCTTCACACACCACACCCATCTCTTCGCCCATCGCTACATGGAGTTTGCTTGGGAGGTCCTCATATTTTGCTCCTTTTCTACTCCAATGTAAGGCTAGGAAGAAAGACTGCTGAAGGTGGTGGCAGGAGAGGGAATGCCGTCGGATGAGGCAACGGAGCTGGAGCGAGTGGAGCTGAGTGTGCGCCTTGTCCTCGACACTCTGCTTCATGCCCGTGAAAAGCCCACCATCACCAGGTCCTCTTTGTTGCCTTCTCTCTTTGTCTGAAGGGAGAAGTAATTTGAGCTGGACGGAGAAGCTGTTGAAGCAGCTGTCGTCGAAGAAGGCGGCGGCGTGGTTCCTGGAGACGGCGATGAAGGAGGAAATGCGATGGCTCCGCACCGGACTCATGGGATCTGGTCCCAGCGCCTGCCAACAGGCTTCTTCCTTTTTCTCATTTCCTGCCTCTGCTTTCTGCTACTCTTCAGTGCTACTCTTGAGGTGGTAGAGAAGCTGCTGAACCACGTTTTGCTCACGCTCATGTCCAACCCCAGCACCGCCGCACCAATATCCACCAGTTCTGAGAATGGAGATACAGAATGCGGCCAAGAATCTAACCAACCTGTCACCCTACCTCCGCTCGTTGTCCGCTTCATACAAGAAATGGTTCGCCTTTTTGCCACTCAGCTATATTTTTTAAAAATCAAGAAAATGTAGCGTGTGATAGTATAAAGCCAAGAGAAATGTTGTAGATAGAGCTGCTGCGATCGGAGACGGGTAAGAAGTGGTGCGAACTGCGTCGGTTGGCAGAGTATCTGGCCGTGCTTCGCTCCTTCGCTCAAAGTGGTGGAAGGGCGGGGAAGGAATTGCTCCTCAGCCTCGGCACCATCCGCCTCCTCGTCAACTTTTATCTTCGCCGGGCCCAGCGCGAGCTCCTAGACACTGGCCTGGAAGACGACTCTGACGACGACTCTGTCATGCTTTGGTTCTTCCTCTCCTTCTTCCTTCATCCTCTCTTTCGTCTTTCACTCATGCCAGTCCGATTGAAGCTTGATCCGTTCGGCGAGCATGAACCGTGCGCTGTGGCTGGCACCGGCCCTGGAGACGCTGGTGAAGCTCATCACCGAGCTCCTCGCCGCCGCCCGCGACGCCGGCCGCCTCCCCGACCACCAAGACAACCAAGCACTCATCGGCAGCGCCGAGTTCCCCTTCCTCACTCAGCAGGTACTCCTTCTTCCTCCCTCCCTGTCCCTGCCCTGGAGACGCTGGTGAAGCTCATCACCGAGCTCCTCGCCGCCGCCCGCGACGCCGGCCGCCTCCCCGACCACCAAGACAACCAAGCACTCATCGGCAGCGCCGAGTTCCCCTTCCTCACTCAGCAGGTACTCCTTCTTCCTCCCTCCCTGTCCCTGCCCTGGAGACGCTGGTGAAGCTCATCACCGAGCTCCTCGCCGCCGCCCGCGACGCCGGCCGCCTCCCCGACCACCAAGACAACCAAGCACTCATCGGCAGCGCCGAGTTCCCCTTCCTCACTCAGCAGGTACTCCTTCTTCCTCCCTCCCTGTCCCTGCCCTGGAGACGCTGGTGAAGCTCATCACCGAGCTCCTCGCCGCCGCCCGCGACGCCGGCCGCCTCCCCGACCACCAAGACAACCAAGCACTCATCGGCAGCGCCGAGTTCCCCTTCCTCACTCAGCAGGTACTCCTTCTTCCTCCCTCCCTCTCCCTGCCCTGGAGACGCTGGTGAAGCTCATCACCGAGCTCCTCGCCGCCGCCCGCGACGCCGGCCGCCTCCCCGACCACCAAGACAACCAAGCACTCATCGGCAGCGCCGAGTTCCCCTTCCTCACTCAGCAGGTACTCCTTCTTCCTCCCTCCCTGTCCCTGCCCTGGAGACGCTGGTGAAGCTCATCACCGAGCTCCTCGCCGCCGCCCGCGACGCCGGCCGCCTCCCCGACCACCAAGACAACCAAGCACTCATCGGCAGCGCCGAGTTCCCCTTCCTCACTCAGCAGGTACTCCTTCTTCCTCCCTCCCTGTCCCTGCCCTGGAGACGCTGGTGAAGCTCATCACCGAGCTCCTCGCCGCCGCCCGCGACGCCGGCCGCCTCCCCGACCACCAAGACAACCAAGCACTCATCGGCAGCGCCGAGTTCCCCTTCCTCACTCAGCAGGTACTCCTTCTTCCTCCCTCCCTGTCCCTGCCCTGGAGACGCTGGTGAAGCTCATCACCGAGCTCCTCGCCGCCGCCCGCGACGCCGGCCGCCTCCCCGACCACCAAGACAACCAAGCACTCATCGGCAGCGCCGAGTTCCCCTTCCTCACTCAGCAGGTACTCCTTCTTCCTCCCTCCCTGTCCCTGCCCTGGAGACGCTGGTGAAGCTCATCACCGAGCTCCTCGCCGCCGCCCGCGACGCCGGCCGCCTCCCCGACCACCAAGACAACCAAGCACTCATCGGCAGCGCCGAGTTCCCCTTCCTCACTCAGCAGGTACTCCTTCTTCCTCCCTCCCTGTCCCTGCCCTGGAGACGCTGGTGAAGCTCATCACCGAGCTCCTCGCCGCCGCCCGCGACGCCGGCCGCCTCCCCGACCACCAAGACAACCAAGCACTCATCGGCAGCGCCGAGTTCCCCTTCCTCACTCAGCAGGTACTCCTTCTTCCTCCCTCCCTGTCCCTGCCCTGGAGACGCTGGTGAAGCTCATCACCGAGCTCCTCGCCACCGCCCGCGACGCCGGCCGCCTCCCCGACCACCAAGACAACCAAGCACTCATCGGCAGCGCCGAGTTCCCCTTCCTCACTCAGCAGGTACTCCTTCTTCCTCCCTCCCTGTCCCTGCCCTGGAGACGCTGGTGAAGCTCATCACCGAGCTCCTCGCCGCCGCCCGCGACGCCGGCCGCCTCCCCGACCACCAAGACAACCAAGCACTCATCGGCAGCGCCGAGTTCCCCTTCCTCACTCAGCAGGTACTCCTTCTTCCTCCCTCCCTGTCCCTGCCCTGGAGACGCTGGTGAAGCTCATCACCGAGCTCCTCGCCGCCGCCCGCGACGCCGGCCGCCTCCCCGACCACCAAGACAACCAAGCACTCATCGGCAGCGCCGAGTTCCCCTTCCTCACTCAGCAGGTACTCCTTCTTCCTCCCTCCCTGTCCCTGCCCTGGAGACGCTGGTGAAGCTCATCACCGAGCTCCTCGCCGCCGCCCGCGACGCCGGCCGCCTCCCCGACCACCAAGACAACCAAGCACTCATCGGCAGCGCCGAGTTCCCCTTCCTCACTCAGCAGGTACTCCTTCTTCCTCCCTCCCTGTCCCTGCCCTGGAGACGCTGGTGAAGCTCATCACCGAGCTCCTCGCCGCCGCCCGCGACGCCGGCCGCCTCCCCGACCACCAAGACAACCAAGCACTCATCGGCAGCGCCGAGTTCCCCTTCCTCACTCAGCAGGTACTCCTTCTTCCTCCCTCCCTGTCCCTGCCCTGGAGACGCTGGTGAAGCTCATCACCGAGCTCCTCGCCGCCGCCCGCGACGCCGGCCGCCTCCCCGACCACCAAGACAACCAAGCACTCATCGGCAGCGCCGAGTTCCCCTTCCTCACTCAGCAGGTACTCCTTCTTCCTCCCTCCCTGTCCCTGCCCTGGAGACGCTGGTGAAGCTCATCACCGAGCTCCTCGCCGCCGCCCGCGACGCCGGCCGCCTCCCCGACCACCAAGACAACCAAGCACTCATCGGCAGCGCCGAGTTCCCCTTCCTCACTCAGCAGGTACTCCTTCTTCCTCCCTCCCTGTCCCTGCCCTGGAGACGCTGGTGAAGCTCATCACCGAGCTCCTCGCCGCCGCCCGCGACGCCGGCCGCCTCCCCGACCACCAAGACAACCAAGCACTCATCGGCAGCGCCGAGTTCCCCTTCCTCACTCAGCAGGTACTCCTTCTTCCTCCCTCCCTGTCCCTGCCCTGGAGACGCTGGTGAAGCTCATCACCGAGCTCCTCGCCGCCGCCCGCGACGCCGGCCGCCTCCCCGACCACCAAGACAACCAAGCACTCATCGGCAGCGCCGAGTTCCCCTTCCTCACTCAGCAGGTACTCCTTCTTCCTCCCTCCCTGTCCCTGCCCTGGAGACGCTGGTGAAGCTCATCACCGAGCTCCTCGCCGCCGCCCGCGACGCCGGCCGCCTCCCCCCCCCCCCCCCCCCCCCCCCCCCGACCACCAAGACAACCAAGCACTCATCGGCAGCGCCGAGTTCCCCTTCCTCACTCAGCAGGTACTCCTTCTTCCTCCCTCCCTGTCCCTGCCCTGGAGACGCTGGTGAAGCTCATCACCGAGCTCCTCGCCGCCGCCCGCGACGCCGGCCGCCTCCCCGACCACCAAGACAACCAAGCACTCATCGGCAGCGCCGAGTTCCCCTTCCTCACTCAGCAGGTACTCCTTCTTCCTCCCTCCCTCTCCCTGCCCTGGAGACGCTGGTGAAGCTCATCGCCGAGCTCCTCGCCGCCGCCCGCGACGCCGGCCGCCTCCCCGACCACCAAGACAACCAAGCACTCATCGGCAGCGCCGAGTTCCCCTTCCTCACTCAGCAGGTACTCCTTCTTCCTCCCTCCCTGTCCCTGCCCTGGAGACGCTGGTGAAGCTCATCACCGAGCTCCTCGCCGCCGCCCGCGACGCCGGCCGCCTCCCCGACCACCAAGACAACCAAGCACTCATCGGCAGCGCCGAGTTCCCCTTCCTCACTCAGCAGGTACTCCTTCTTCCTCCCTCCCTGTCCCTGCCCTGGAGACGCTGGTGAAGCTCATCACCGAGCTCCTCGCCGCCGCCCGCGACGCCGGCCGCCTCCCCGACCACCAAGACAACCAAGCACTCATCGGCAGCGCCGAGTTCCCCTTCCTCACTCAGCAGGTACTCCTTCTTCCTCCCTCCCTGTCCCTGCCCTGGAGACGCTGGTGAAGCTCATCACCGAGCTCCTCGCCGCCGCCCGCGACGCCGGCCGCCTCCCCGACCACCAAGACAACCAAGCACTCATCGGCAGCGCCGAGTTCCCCTTCCTCACTCAGCAGGTACTCCTTCTTCCTCCCTCCCTGTCCCTGCCCTGGAGACGCTGGTGAAGCTCATCACCGAGCTCCTCGCCGCCGCCCGCGACGCCGGCCGCCTCCCCGACCACCAAGACAACCAAGCACTCATCGGCAGCGCCGAGTTCCCCTTCCTCACTCAGCAGGTACTCCTTCTTCCTCCCTCCCTGTCCCTGCCCTGGAGACGCTGGTGAAGCTCATCACCGAGCTCCTCGCCGCCGCCCGCGACGCCGGCCGCCTCCCCGACCACCAAGACAACCAAGCACTCATCGGCAGCGCCGAGTTCCCCTTCCTCACTCAGCAGGTACTCCTTCTTCCTCCCTCCCTGTCCCTGCCCTGGAGACGCTGGTGAAGCTCATCACCGAGCTCCTCGCCGCCGCCCGCGACGCCGGCCGCCTCCCCGACCACCAAGACAACCAAGCACTCATCGGCAGCGCCGAGTTCCCCTTCCTCACTCAGCAGGTACTCCTTCTTCCTCCCTCCCTGTCCCTGCCCTGGAGACGCTGGTGAAGCTCATCACCGAGCTCCTCGCCGCCGCCCGCGACGCCGGCCGCCTCCCCGACCACCAAGACAACCAAGCACTCATCGGCAGCGCCGAGTTCCCCTTCCTCACTCAGCAGGTACTCCTTCTTCCTCCCTCCCTCTCCCTGCCCTGGAGACGCTGGTGAAGCTCGTCGCCGAGCTCCTCGCCGCCGCCCGCGACGCCGGCCGCCTCCCCGACCGCCAAGACAACCAAGCACTCATCGGCAGCGCCGAGTTCCCCTTCCTCACTCAGCAGGTACTCCTTCTTCCTC